>JBBPLR010000381.1:0-20955 GCA_038089915.1 Sutorius australiensis | reverse complement strand
CACATGCATTGCATGCATGTTTTCTATTCCATTCTTATTTATTAACTTCCATTCTACATAGCCTTGAAGGCTATGTCTATGCTTCCATTCTGAGGCTCTGCAACCTCATTGCAACCTCAAGGACTACCCCCTTGTTTAGTTGTACATCTATAGATTAGATTACAATATATGTAAATAGATCTCTGCTATATATACCAGAGGTGCTAGCTGGGTAACCCCAGTCTAGTTCACTTTGGATTTCCTCACCATAAGCTGGTAGGAGGATATTTCCCCAATCCCCACTAGTACTCAGGGCATAAGCAGCCCCCAAGTCAAGCTCAGAGTTGTGTATTTGTTACTTCCCTTGCCTAGCAAAATCAGGCATCCCAGCAAGTGGCCCATTGGCCTTGGGGTTTGGTTTCACAACCCAAACCCCTAGGCCAATGGGCTGCTTACTGGGATATCTAAGCTTGCTAGGCAGGGGAGTTACAAGTACATGACTCTGCTGGATTTGACTTTGAGGCTGCCCATGCCCTAAGTACTAGTGGGGACTGGGGAAGTATCCAACCAGCTTATGGAAGGAAATCCAAAGTGGACTAGACTGGAGATTAACCCAGCTAGAACCCCTGGTATATATGTATACAGTGGCTCAAAAAACTGTCTGGATGTTTGCATGTTTTTCATTAAATGCAGTGATGCTCAGTAATCCTTAATCCTAAGCCTAAAATGTTAGTATATGAAATGAAGTACCCATTCTTGGCTTTCTATTGATCCAATAGTCAAAGGATTTGTTTAGGATTTGATGAGATGGCAGCCATTTCAAAATGACAGCTTGTTTGGACAGTTTTTTAACTTTATGTTCTATTTACATATGTATATTGGACCCTAGCATGTTGTAACATGATTACATACATTAGACAATGCTTCTATTATATCAACATTATATAAATAAGTACCTGACAATATATATAGACCACCTATTGCCTGTTTATCTTCCCATTAATACTATAAAATCAATTATCTCTGCTAGAAGGCATAACATCATCTCTGTTTCATCTCTTGGCCTTTTATTGGGATGGATTGCTTTCCAAATCAGCTAAAGGGGGTCTATAACTTGATTCCTTGATCTTCAAACAAGTTTTGAGCCTTTTTGGAGGTGTACATAGTATTATTGGTCTATTAGATGTTTATACAATTGATTGAAATTTCAGATCTCTTTATGATTTGTGATAACCCTTGCTCTGAAACAGCCACATATTATTCAGTATTCATCTTTTAATCTCTTCACTCAAAATTCCCACTTCATTCCATCCTTTGCAGTTTCAAATCATCAATTAATCTCCTTTACACTAAATCATGTTTTAGACATTGCTGGAAATCAACCATTTACCCTTCTATTTCCATGGATATTTTTATCAATTTTAGTCTCATCTGACCCTCTGACCCTCTCTCAGTCTTCAATAGTCCAATGGCAATGTTTACAAGCAAGAACTAGCCTTGTACTTGAAACAACCCAAAAGACTAGCTAGGTTGCACTAGGAAGCAGCAACTACTAGAGAAGTGAAGTGAAGACTAGGAGTCATATCTTAGGAATGTCTTGTGAGGAACACTCCAAGAGGACTTGACTGAGGTTGACCAGCGAGTCCCTTGGGCTTTATATACAGTTCTACTGTATGTACATGTTATGGTCGTATCTAACGATCTACTACTATATATAGACTAGGGGTATAACCCAGGGCACAGGGTGGCCGTAGAGTAGAGGGTCCGTGGTGATAGCGAACAGCCATAAGGCTGTGGAGCGGAGATTAATAGATAAGGTGAAATGGAAGCCATGGTGTGCGACACGCTGTGGCTGGAATGGAAGAGAAGCGTGCACAGCACGGAAATGAATAAGAAGTAAACCATGAGGTGAACTCTGTTCATCTGGGTTTGAACGTTATAATATCGTACACATGACCACACACTGTGGCGTGGGAATGTGGACTTAGAATCGTAACATGTCGAGCGCTTAGTGGACAATGAGCGCTTAGTGGTCAATAGCCTTAGGGAAGGGAACGTAGTGACTTAAGCATGGTCGTGATGCTTATAGATAGGGGCAAAAAGTATACCCCTGTAACAGTACTCACATACCTCTAAACATACAAGGTTTCTTTTTTTTTTAATCACAGCCCTCAGTAGGGCTTATTCTTGACTATATAAGTGCAGGGAGGGTTACTAATACTGATGTTGATGAATTGGATTACCTGGATCACATTTTTAATCTTTCCATCAATAATTTATTGCATCATCACCCTTTTATTAATAGAATTAAATTTGAAATGATGACCACCCTGAAGTATAGCCTGCTCTTGGTGGTATTTCTGAAGGGCCTGGTACACTATAGACCTTCTTTGGCCTATTTGGGAAGCAATCCATCCCAATAAAAGGCCAAGAGATGAAACAAAGATGATGTTATGCCTTCTAGCAGAGATAATTGATTTTATAGTATTAATGGGAAGATAAACAGGCAATAGGTGGTCTATATATATTGTCAGGTACTTATTTATATAATGGTGACATAATAGAAGCATTATCTAATGTATGTAATCATGTTACAACATGCTAGGGTCCAATATATGTAAGTAGAACATAAAGTCAAAAAACTGTCCAAATGAGCTGTCATTTTGAAATGGCTGCCATTTCATCAAATCCTAATCAAATCCTCTGACTATTGGATCAATAGGAAGCCAAGAGTGAGTACTTCATTTCATATACTAACATTTTAGGCTTAGGATTAAGGATTACTGAGCACCACTGCATTTAATAAAAAACATGCAAACATCTGGACAGTTTTTTGAGCCACTGTATACTACAAAAGTTACAAACATTGTAACAGTTTTGCAAGTCACTGTATCTCTATTTTGGTCTGAACTTATCTTATCTTGCTTATTTGTACATTTATATTTACTATTGACATTCAGAACACTTTCTGATGCATTTACTTCCTTGGTTACAGTCCTGGGTATGCCTGGACTATAAATCCTGTATTGATATTCCTAGAATATGATTGTGCACTTGTCTGCACAGATCACATCATCTCTAAGTCACTTCACATCAGCAGAGTCATCTTTTAGACTTCATTCTCATCCAGATAATCATTTCCTTATTTCTAGACCCCATTCTTGTCTGGAACTTTTGTCTCTTGATTGTCCTCTTTATTCTAATCATTTGGACCACTCTCTGGCACTGCAGATTGTCTTAGAAAATCCTTCTCAACAAATAACCTTACCTACAGAACCCCTGGGAACAAATATACCCATTCCACCCTGCACCCACCTGACTTTTACTTTCTACACCATGCATGTGTGCATAGAGATGAGGTATTACCCCTAAACATATGTGTGAGATTGGATCACAGATCCAATTGTGAACTCTATAATAAAGTCAATGAGAGTATACAATACCTTGAGACATATGTGTGATCAGTAGGACTAGCCTATGCTGATAAGATAAGATCTGAGGACTTAGTAACTGGAACACATCAAGCACCTAGTGATACTAGTAGTCTGAAGGATCCTAGTGAAGTGTAGCCTCAAGCTACTGGTCATGAGCACAATCAAGTGCTAGAATGCACAAGAGATAGGGGTGAAAATTAGACCTGTAACATGGACCTCAACCATCTTGGTCATTCCCATGCCTCAAGACTGGATCCAAGGATCTTGCCACATGGCTCATGAAATCTGAAAGCCCCTGCCTGCTTCATAATCCCTTCCAATCAAGGTAAAATTGGGTCCCAATCATGTCTAAATATGGTAGGATTGGAACTGAGACTACAGAATTTGCAAAAGTAATTCTCAGACTAAAGATATGTATTTCATTCTCATAAATCACATGCTATGTTGGCAGTGGATGATATGGTGTGGTGTACAAAAAATCAAAGTGCAATTGATGAAATGCTGGAAGATGCAAATCACAAAGTGGTGACTGGGGTCTCACATCTGACGATTTCCAAATGGGGTGTGCCGTCGGTCGAAGTTCGAAGCACAAACTGAGCGTCGCGCGGTTGTCCAGCTTTCCATACTGGGTTGACATGTCGGTCATGTACGGACGAGAGAAAGATGGTGAGCTCGACGTCGCTGCCGATCCGGGATTCGTCGTGTTCTTTTCAAAGCTACCCAAAAAGTCGCCTGTGGACGATGGCGTTGTTCGTCTCTTTGACCGCGGCGACTTTTATTCTGTGCACGGACCTGACGCGCTCTACGTCGCGTCGCACGTCTTTCGCACCAATACCGTGATCAAGTATCTGGGTGCGGGCGGGAAGACCGCAGGACTACCCAGCGTGACACTCAACCACACTCTCGGGCACACGTTCCTGCGCGAGGCATTGACCGTCAAACAGCTCCGCGTCGAAATCTGGGTCCCTTCACCAGGCCAGGGGCGCAAGGCCACGAAGTTCGTGTTACAGAAAGAGGCAAGCGACGCAACGTTCCCTTACGCGCGTGCTGACGCGTCCCTTAGGCCTCTCCGGGAAATCTCCAAGCGGTCGAGGACCTCCTCTTTGCCAATTCGGATGTGCTCTCTGCACCCATCGTTATCGCAATCAAGATCGCCTCGGCAGCCAGCGGCGAAAAGGCCAAAATAAAGAATGTAAGCATCGCATATGCCGACACCAGTGTCCGTGAAATTGGCACAGCCGACTTCGTGGACAACGATCTATTTTCAAACACAGAGGTACGCGTGTGCATACATCTCGCGACTCCGTCTAATGACGCGTCGTAGTCCCTCATCATCCAACTGTCCGTCAAAGAAGCCATCATACCCACAGGAACCGCATCTGGCACTACAGACCGTGATTTTGACCTCAACAAGCTCAAGGCGGTCCTCGAGCGATGTGGTATCGTCGTCACCGAACGAAAACCTAGTATGTATGTATCATCCATCTCTTCCTGCTCTGACCCGTGCACACCCAGGCGAGTTTACCACCAAAAACATCCTGGAAGACATTAAAAAACTAACTGGCGCGGATGAAGCAGAAGATGCACCAACTACGGGCAGTACGCCTTCCTGCCCTTCTGTAGGACCTTCGTATTGACATGGCCACGATAGCCATCCCTGCCCCAGGGGCTTTGGCTGCACTTGTTATTTACCTTTCTCTGCTGTCAGATCCTGCCAACCATGGCGCATACAAACTCAAAACACACGACCTCGCTCGATATATGCGTCTTGATGCCAGTGCAGTGAGGGCGCTCGCACTTGTCGATATTGAAGGAGGAGTAAGTCTCGACATGTTGAATATTTCCTCGTTTCATCATGAATTTACGTTCCCGCAGGGCAGCCTAAACAAATCATCCACGTTGTTGGGCTTGCTGAACAAATGCAAGACCGCACAGGGAACTAGACTTCTCGCCACCTGGCTAAAGCAACCCCTTGTCAACCTCCACGAGATACGTAAGTCCACACCTCGGCTGCCCAATGTACTGAATTCAGGTCTTTGGGACCATAGGGAAGCGGCAAGATCTTGTGGAAACCTTTGTAGATGATTCTTCGACAAGACGAGCCCTACAGGTAATGGACATGATGCGCTGCCCCTATCCTCACCGTTCTGAATTACTACAGGACGACTACCTCAAATTGATGCCCGACCTTCACCGACTGAGTAAACGATTCAAGAAGGGCGTCGCCTCTCTAGAGGACGTCGTTCGTGTGTACCAGGTGGTATTAAAGGTAAAGCTGGTGACATATTCGTTCTTTGATATCAAACCGTAACCACAAACAGCTTCCAGGCCTGCTTGAAACCCTCGATGGTATCCAGTACGAACACGTAACACACGGAAAACTTGTGGAAGAGGTATATATAAAACCTTTCAGAGTATGTCTCTTCCCTGTTGAGGTTGATGCAGTTTCAATTTGCGTCCCACTCCGACAGACCCTCTCCGATAATCTGTCTAATTACTCTGACATGGTGGAGACCACCCTCGACCTTGCCTCGCTTGACACACATACATATACCATCAAACCAGAATACGATCAGGGTTTGCAGAGGCTGGCCGCTAAACTCATGGAGGCGGGTCCCCCGAAGCTCCCTTGTGGAACTAAACAGCTGACTGGTTCGCTAGGCTAGGGACGGACTGGATGCTGAGCACCGCACCGTCGGCAAGGATCTTGGTCTTGACCTCGACAAAAAGCTGCACTTGGAAAATTCCGCAACATATGGATATTGTTTCAGGCTGACCAAAAACGTACGTTCCTCGTCGCCCCATGACCATGTCGGGATTGTGATCTCCCGCCTGGAGCTAGGACGCCAAGGTCATCGCGAAAAACAAGAAATACATTGAACTTGGCACTGTCAAGTCTGGCGTGTACTTTACGACCAAGATGCTCAAGAGTCTCGCCACGGACTACCAGGAGACGAACGACGAATACCAACGTACCCAATCAGGGCTCGTGAAGGAGGTCGTGAATATTGCTTGTGAGTATCTAGTGTTGCGAACAGCGACGTGACCGACGGGATGTGTAGCAACGTATACTCCTGTTCTGGAGAAATTGGACCATGTTCTTGCGCGCCTCGATGTCATTGTTAGGTTCGTCCGTAGCACACTTTCCTCGGACCCACACAAACGTGGGTATGTTCATAGCTTCGCGCACGTCTCGATGAATGCTCCAGAACCATATGTTAAACCCAACGTCTTTGAAAAAGGTAATCTTCCAGCTGTCCCTTTGTCGCATAGCTGACATGGCCTACGGCACCAAGGCGAGAGTAGCCTCGTGTTGAAGGACGCACGGCATCCTTGTCTAGAGGTTCAAGATGAAATCAGCTTTATCCCAAACGATATTGAAATGGTCAAAGGAGAGGGCGAGTTCCAGATTATCAGTATGTCCATACCCCTTGTTTTTGTGCATTGCTGATTCTGGTGGTTGCCGTCACAGCGGGCCCCAACATGGGTGGAAAGAGTACCTACATCCGACAGGTGAAGACGACGTGTGACACTTCAGCTGAGGGGAGCTGATTGATATGCAGGTCGGCGTGATAGCTCTCATGGCGCAAACGGGATGTTTCGTCCCTTGTTCATCGGCCACTCTCCCGATATTCGACTCAATTCTATGTCGTGTGGGCGCGGGTGACTCGCAGCTCAAGGGTGTGTCGACGTTTATGGCCGAGATGCTCGAAACTGCGTCGATTCTTAGGGTGGGAGCTTTTCCTCGCTCGCTTGCCGGGGATTGACTTTTCTTGTTGTAGTCTGCATCGAAGGATTCGTTGGTCATCATCGACGAACTGGGGAGAGGTGAGAATATTACGCGTCCAGCAGGTGTGCCCGAGGACTGACAATCGACCCAAAGGAACATCAACCTACGACGGGTTCGGACTCGCGTGGGCAATCTCAGAGCATGAATCTTTCTATTTCCGACCCTTTACAGCGCGCTGATCTCATTTTTGGATAGACACATTGCTCTGAAAATCCGAGCTTTCTGCTTGTTCGCGACGCACTTCCACGAACTCACTGCGCTCGATCAAGAGATTCCGTACGTGAAGAACCTGCACGTCGTCGCACACGTCGGACAGGAAGAGGGATCGCAGGAGCGGGACATTACGCTCTTGTACAAGGTCGAGCCCGGTATGCCGTCTTGTTCCGGTCGACGTGCGTGTGTGCTAATTGAACATCAGGCGTCTCGGATCAGAGCTTTGGTATCCACGTCGCTCAGCTAGCAAACTTTCCTGACAATGTCGTCAAGGTGGGTTCGCGCTCTTGCTCGTGTGACGTGTCCCTACATGTGCTGTTGCAGCTGGCGAAACGCAAGGCAGACGAACTCGAGGACTTTGCGGTCGGTCAACATCCCGAGCCGCAGCATTCGGACGAGGTCATGGAGGAGGGTGTCAAGATCGTCGAGGACCTCCTGCGCAACTGGGTAGAGTCGACCCCGGAGACGGACGGCGAGGACGCCGTTATGGAGGATGGCACGGTGGACGTGCAGCTCGAGGAGTTGCGTCGGTGTGTCGAGGCGTTCCGGCCGCGCATTGAGGGGAATCCGTGGGTACAGTCGATGTTGTCCTCGCTCTGAAGCTCGCATTCTCGTCTTTGTATCTCACATTTACTCTTTGGACGCTCTTGTCGCATATACATAGTCGCTGTCTAGTACGTACATACACCCTCACTCATCTGCTAATGTTGCATCAATCCCATCAGTTTCTTCCTCGTCGCTACCGTCATTCTCTTCGTCACGTTCCAGCTCTGACCCGGGCTCGTTTGCTGCCGACGTGGTTGCAAGCCTCTTTCTTTTACTAGCTTCGCGCGCAGCGATCGTCATGTCTTCTCCAAAGAGGCGTAGACTGAGCGCACTGTTGTGATGGTGAGGCGAGCGCACGGACGGGCGAGTTACACTGGAAGACGAACCTCTTTGCTTTTTTGTCGATCATGAGCGTGACAGAGACGTTCGATTTCCAGAGTGGCAACACGAGATCGCGTGAGAGGCTGGAGGGTACGCGCATGAGCGCCATCAGGAGACAATAGATGATCGCTTACGTCGTATCTGCAGACCGCTCTGCAGGAAAGCGCACGACATGACCTCCAGACCCTGTAGGAGAAACGGCTCAGCGCGCTTCTACGATACGTACCACCGACCCGCTTACCTCGCGCCTCGATCGCCGATCTAAACGGCTCCTCGAAAGACGCACATAGCGGGTAATACGTCCGCAGCAAGGTCCTCAGCGCGCCGAAATCCGCAGTCATGATCGTCGCGGGGTCAACATGCGGCAGCACGACCGGCAGCCCCTCGCCAAGGATGCGAAAGTGTGCATCCATGCCCCGGCCGGCCTCCTGCTTCGTGATGACCTTGGTGCCACTCGTCATGAGGCGCATGCGGGTGTAGTCGTTGTGCGCAAGAACGGACTTGACGAGGTCGTTGGTGAGGTATAGCGAGCGGACGGCGTCGCCTGCGGGGTTGCGTACGAGAACGTTGGAGGAGGGGAAGGAGGGGGTGAGGTGGAGTTGTTGTCTGTGCGTGTGGTTAATTGATGTGGTTTGCTATGAGGGGCTAGACAAGATGTTTACATGCAGGTCAGGAGTACGGGGTCGTCTGGCGACAAGAAAGCGTAGGGCATCTCCTTGAAGGAGGGATCGGCGACCCTCCGTTTATTTGTGCGAGCAGTTGGCGCGGCGCGCGGTTGCTCTGGTTCATCTTCAACGATTGCGGTATCGTCTTCGACGGCGGTCATGGGTTCAGCGGACATGCTCGCGCTTGGAAGTTCTTCGGGTTCGCGTGAGGGAATGTTGGTCTCCAGCCTGAGCTTTTTGTTCTCAGGAACGAGAGCTTCTTCCTCCTCAGCCACACGTTTCCTGTTGATCTCTAAGTACATGGAAGAAGGAACAGATTGGGGGAGCGTCACCCTGCCTGTTTGCTCTTTGATGGCCTATGGCTCTCCTTGCGCTCCAAAACCGCGACGAAGAACCCACCCGTATCCTGGAGGTGGGGATAGATGCGTAAGCTAGGTGGTGAAAACACGTCACGGTCCACACCCATGAGCTGGTTAGTATCTACGCACCAGCGTTCGAGATCAAGTGCTTCGGCATTGGTCGGCGGCCAGTGAGTCTCGAGCATTTTCGACTCAGCGCGCCTCTCTTCTGGAATGGTTTCCATGTAGGCTGCCCAGGAGGGATACGACGTGTCGATCGACCGTCCGACCGTCGGTGACCAGCGTGTGATCCCGGGTCGACGAACTAACTCAGGTAATTGAGACGACACGTCCACCAACTCAAACTCTGTCGATGTAAGGAAGAGATTGTGACAGGTATCCGATTTGGCCTCACCTGGATGAGAGTTGAGAGCGGCGGCTATGACGGCTTCGTTTTCGACTGGGTTCAAGGAGCAAGTGGAATAAACGATGCGACCGTCCGGTTCAAGCATGCGCATGGCACGTTCAAGGATCCGGACTTGAAGCCTGGCAAAATGCCATCAGAGGTGAAGTGGCCCAGAGGGTATCTTGGCAGAACGAACCCATGCAAACCGTTGCCATCCAAGGGTTGCCAGCGCTTCCAGATGCCGATATTCTTTCTCAACGTGCCATCGCCGCTGCATGGTACGTCACAGAGGATACGGTCGAACAGGAGTTGACTTGAGGTCTTTTTGGCTGAACGACATTTCTCGACCGTTGTCGACCGCAGGACTGGATAAATCGACGCGTCAAGATTAGTGACCATAAAGGCGGGGCTTGGGAGACGGGAAGACTGGTGGATTAGAAGATGGGAGCGCCTGGAATCGCTGTCGTTGGCGATGAGGAGGCCGGGAGGCGTCGATGTGGCGGTTGCGGTATCGTTCGCGTGTAGGGCTTCGAGGAGCTGGGCTGTCTTGTGTCGAAGTTGAGTATAAAAGCTGGTCGGGTATGTGGTGGGGTACCTTTGATCCTGGTGCCGCACACATATCGATGACCTGTACACAAGGTTGGAAGGTGTGCATGTGAGCCTACCGCGCACTGACCTTGTGATGGGGCTGGACGTCAAGGAGGAGCGGCGGCAACATGCTCACGGCTTCTTGCCGAGATATGTTTCCCTTCACAACAGATAAGCAATTCGCTAATTCGGTCAATAGAGAAACCGACCACTTCGGTTTCGTGCACTAAAAAGGAGTGAAACTTTTTGAACTCGGGCGATTTCCTCAACACTTTCTTGGACACATTGAACTGCCATGCAAGCCCATCTGGGTACCTGTATGTCCGATACAGTGCAAACTCTAAATACACGCAACTGACGCTTACCACGGGATTTGAGCGGGAGGGGGGATAACCTCGTCTTCGAAGGTGACGTTGTGTAAAAGGGAGACGTACGTATCCCTGATCGTGTTTCCAAGGGTCCGGGCTATCCTTCAATCACAATGAACAAGGGATTTTGATCGATGATGGGACAAGTCGTACTGTCTGCTTCCGGCCATCCGGAAAGTGGTAGGAAGCGAACATCGCAATGAGTCCATAAAAGACTCCCATTCCTCGTCCGGTAATATTTTTTGTGCCTTGTAGTACGCCGTGAATCGATCGTTGTGCATGTCTGCCCTTTCGAGCATGCCACGACCATCGTCATCCTCGGCAGGCCGGGCTGCGTTGCGATTAGAATTTCCTCGGCCACGTCTACCTTTTCTCTGTAGAGCAACTCGGATGAAAGCGCGTGTGTGATAAAAATCAAACGTACTCTGGTCATTTTGGTTGATCTAACCGCGAGTTTTCAAAATAAACGATCAAGTCAACGGGTGGTTGTTTGGAACGGAGGGCTTTGCCAAACAACCGCTTTTGGTCACAGATGCGACGCGCGTCCTCATCGAAGTCATCCAAAACCCTTTCGTGACGTCCAACATGGCTCAACGACCCGTCGCAGAAATTAAAGTCCCCTCAGAGGATCCAAAGAAGAAAAAGGAAGAAGAAGAAGAGAAGAAAGCCACACAGAAGAAAGCTGGCGCGTCCAAAGCCAATGGTGACAAGAAGGAAGAGGAAGAGGAACTGGTGCGTCAGACGAGCGTGACCAACGTGCCATGCACTGACAAATGTCGTCGTAGTCGGAGGAGGATGCTCAGCTCAAGTCCGAGCTCGAGATGTTGATCGAGAGGTTGAAGGTACGTCGTCACCCATCGGTAGACGTGCGTGCACATATGCTTTGATCAGGAACCCAATACTGAACTGTATAGACCTGCACTCGAGACTCTACGTGTACTCATACGAACATCGACATCTTCCATGACATCGGTTCCTAAACCCCTCAAGTTCCTTCATCCTCACTACCCCGAACTCCAGAAACTGTTCGACACGTGGTCTCCATCGGAGGACAAGGCGAGTGTTTCCACGGGATCCACGCAACGCGTCTCATCGTCTGGTAGAGTCTCTTTGCGGACATCTTATCTGTGCTTGCTATGACGTACTCGGATACCCAACCCCGAGGGACCCTGCGGTATCGATTACTTTCGGCCTCCCTGCTCCCACCATCATCAACGACACCCGAACCAGGTTTATGGGGACACGAATACGTTCGCCACCTAGCAGCAGAGCTCGGAGAGGAATATACGATCCGGCAAGAAGGCGAAGAAGCGGTCTCGTCCCCTCCCAAGGCAGATGTGGACGCGGCTACAAAGCCCGAGCCTGTCAAGGTCCCAGGAACCATCGATGATTTACGTGCACTCGCGCTAGAATGCGCAAAATTCTTCCTCAGTCATAATGCCGAGCCTGACGCAGTGGATCTCTTCGTGGAACTTGAAATGGTAGATCGAATATCCGGATTAGTCGACGTTAACACGTTCGGACGCGTTTGCACGTACATGGACCGGTCAGTTGTTATACATACTGTTTTTTCGTGATGTCTCAAGGCCTCGCCAGATGTGTCACTCTTTTGCCACCGCCCGACGATGTTGCCTTCCTACGGGCGATCCACAGCATCTATCTTCAATTTTCCAAGTTCCCGGAGGCTCTCAGTGTAGCAATTCGTCTAAACGATGCGGAGTTGATTCGGCAAGACTTCAACGCTTCCGGTAATCCGTTAGTCATTTCGTGTTTCCACTTGTCACACGTTGAGACTAGAGTCCAGGATAATGAGGCGTCAACTCGCACTCCTCCTTGCTCGTACTCAAATACCGCTGGAATGGCTGCAACCAACGGCGTCTGAAGACGCTGATGCGGAGACGGAGCTTCCCGAAGACGTCGTAGAATGCCTGAGCAACACTCACCTGAGCAGATTCTTCAGAGAATTTGGGAAGGAAGTTGGTGTTGCGGAGGCCAAGAGCTTGGAAGATGTATACAAAAGCCATTTGGAGAATACGCGTAAGCACGTCCCTTTGAGGTTTGGTTGATAAGAACATATCGATTTTGCCGATAGGGGGAGGCTTATCTACAAACGTCGACTCCGCCCGAGGAAACCTGGCTGGCACATTCGTGAACGCATTCGTTAATGCAGGTTTTGGGAACGATAAGCTCATGGTGGAAGCGGAAGATGGTAACAGCTGGGTCTACAAGAACAAGGACCACGGTCAGTCATATATTCAGCGTGGTGGTATTTGCTAATGCATCACAGGGATGATGAGTGCCGCGGCCAGTTTGGGACTCAGTTTGCTTTGGGACACGGATATCGGTCTCAGCCATGTCGACAAGTACACGTACTCATCTGAAGAATACATCAAGGCTGGTGCTCTTCTCGCTACAGGTCTCCTGAACTCGGGTGTCCGTACAGAAGCTGACGCTGCGCTGGCTCTTCTCGGAGACTACACGACGAACCCATCTCTCCCTTTAAAAACTGCGTCCATCGTTGGCCTTGGTTTGGCTTACGCCGGTTCACACCGTGAAGATCTACTTACTCTTCTCCTACCTGCGGTGGCGGACGAGTCTACTTCAACCGAGATCGCCGCTCTGAGCGCTCTTTCCCTTGGATTCGTGTTTGTTGGAAGTGGTAATGGTGAAATTACCAGCACTATTCTCCAAACTCTGATGGAGAGGGACGAAAAGGCGCTCGGAGACAAGTGGGGACGGTTCTTGGCTCTAGGACTCGCCCTGCTTTACGTTGGTAAATACGCTCTCTGTTTCCCTTCAGGCAAAGTCGGGTGACACGAATTATCTAGGGCTTCAAGATGCGTCGGACGCAACGCTTGAGACTCTCAAAGCCATTGAACATCCAATTTCAAGGCAAGCTCAAATTCTTGTGGAGGTCTGTTCGTTTTCGGCCACAGGCAACGTTTTGCGGGTACAAAAGCTTCTCCATCTATGTGGCGAACACGTGGAAGCCGTCAAGGAGCGGGAGGAGGCAGCAAGGGAAGAGAAAAAGGAAGAGAAAAAGGAGGAAAAGAAGGAGGACGAGCAAAAGCCAGACGATACCTTCCTGTCTTTCGCCGTGCTTGGCATCTCTATAATCGCAATGGGCGAGGATGTCGGTTCAGAAATGTCAATGCGACAGTTCAACCACCTGGTAAGCTCAGAAGATTTGTCACGCGGAAAACGCTCATGGAGACGACAGATGCACTACGGCGATCCTGTCATCCGTAAATCTGTTCCTCTTGCTCTCGGTTTGATCAGTGCCTCGAATCCTCAATTGCCCGTCCTCGATACGCTCTCGAAATACAGCCACGACAACGACCTCCAAGTCGCGTTGAATGCCATCTTTGCGATGGGTCTGGTTGGGGCGGGAACCAACAACGCTCGTCTTGCCCAGATGCTCCGACAACTCGCTGGGTACTACTACAAGGAGGCCGACTGCTTGTTCATTGTGCGGATCGCACAAGGGTTAGTTCACATGGGCAAGGGCACGATAGGAATCAACCCCTTTTTCTCTGACCGAAATATTATGAGTCGGCCTGCCATCGCTGGTTTGTTGGCGACGATCACTGCGTTCACGGATGCCAAAGCTTGTGAGTGATGCACGTTGTACCATTCCACGACGCCCAACTCAGGCTCGAATGTGCTGCAGTCGTGTTGGACAAGCATCACTGGATGTTGTACTACCTCGTGACTGCCATGTACCCGCGGTTCTTGATCACGCTCAACGAAGACCTCGACAATCTTCCCGTGACGGTTCGCGTCGGACAGGTAAGTTCGCCATTGCTTCGAGTCGCTCTGGAGTGGTACTCATACCGTTGACAAGGCCGTTGACGTGGTTGGACAAGCCGGCAAACCTCGCACGATTTCTGGTTTCCAGACGCACCAAACGCCAGTGCGTTTGGGCACGACAGAGAGAGCGGAGCTGGCAACCGAAGAATATATCCCATATGCACATGTCCTCGAGGGATTCGTCATCCTGCAAAAGAATGCTGGGTACGAGAAGGAGGATGCAATGCAACTGTAGCTTTTCCGCGGTAGAATAATACACTTTCCTTATCTGGAAGTAACACTTGGAGAAATTTGGTCAACACTTACTTGTTCGACGCGATGAGTTTCTCGGTCTCTTCTCTCTACCAATGGCCTCGGCACTGCACGCCCAAAGCACGCGAGGTAGTGCTCGATATCATCAACTCGTCCAAAACACCGTTGGCAACAAAGGATATCTATAGCCTTGCTGTCAAACCCGCTAGCGCACCAACACCCCGTACGGGTGGGGACATACGATCCATGAGGTATGTGTTAACTCGCTCTCTGGTCCTTTCTGCTCTGATGTGAGACATGGGACAGGTATCTCAAGACGGTTGTCCTCCGCGACCTGGCTGCCCAAAACCACGTCGAGAAAGTCAGGACGAAAGGCGCATTTACTGCGTGGTTGTGGAGACCCAAACAAGACCCATCACCAAGCCCACCCAAGCCGAAAACCGCGACCCCCGCTCTCTTTGGGTCGACGGAACTGACCCCGGCGGCGGTTGGTGTAGGCGAGGACTGGAGTCACTTGAGCAAACGCAGACAAAGAGCGAGGAAGATGAAGGTAGAGAGGGATCTGCAGAGGATGATGGAGATGCAGAAGATGCAGAAAAGCGCGGCACTGTCGCACTAGCGGTACTGGGCTTGGGACGCCGCTCGGAGAACGTACCTTTGCACGGCTTGTCGGCCTGGTCACCTCGATCTCCGTATGCCACAACTGCGAAGTAGCCTAGAAGCATCATGATACATACATAAATCATAGGTGTGTCACAACGGTTCTCTGAGCTCCTCCCACATCCATCGGCATTGTTGCATATATCCAATATCCGTCCCCTGCAACGAGCGCCAATCCGGATTCACATACTTGACATTAGGCCAATGCTTTCTGAAAGCTCGGCCACCAGATGTGGATCGCTACGAGAGAGCCACCGGGGAATGTGATGTTTTCGATAACAGTGTTGCATATGCCTGGACTCTCCCATCCATTGGCACGATTCTCGCGTCGATCGGTAGGCAGAGTCGACGAAGTTTTAGGCAAGCTGCGATGAACGACGACAACCCCCGCGAGGTTGTGTACCCGGCAGAAGCCAACGGCTACCCTCCCGGTCTGCAATCCAGCACTACGATCTCGACCAATGGCCTGTTTCGAGATAAGATTTTTAACTCACTGTCATTGATGGAAATCTGGTTGTACGACGGGATCATGAGTCTGCGAAGGCAGCGCGAGGGGAGATAGCGTCTCGTATGTAGGTGATACGACAGACCGTTGGTGCATCTTCCAAAACTTGAACTTCCGAAACATCATAAACGGAATTGCATGCCTCGCCATCGTGATCCCTCGACAAGACAATTGGAAACCGACCGTGACCAACGGCGGAAACGCTGAGAAAGGCGGGCACGAACTGGGCCACGTTCTATACGAGGACTACGACGTACGAGGACAAGGAGCGACTACTCTATCCTATGGTATGCGGCGAGGCATATGACTATCGTACAAGTGACTGTCGAGTCATAATGTAGGTATCAGAAATATATTCAACAAACATAGAATAACGGGAAAGAGGAACAAGAGATAGTAGGCAAATGGCAGTGTGAAAATAAGAATAAGGCTGGCCGTACGCGACAGGACCAGCCAATCGTCTAGTAGCCTACATAAACGCTAGCAAAGGGTGCGACATGCAAGAGCCAGATTTAAACATGCCTCGGATCCTGGAAGTCCGGGCAACTCGAATATTCATCTTCGAGTGCCGAGTACGTCTCTAGCCAACCTTCCAGTATGCCGATAAACCGAGCGTGCGAGACTTCTGGGCGTATTCCCTTCATGCTATCGGTAAATGCCTTGAAACTAGACCACAAGAGGAAGCGGATAGGCTCATGCAAAGTTTCTGGCCAATTGTTCACCAAACAATCCTGTAGTTCGGCGCTTTCCTTCAGATACTTTGCACCGTTACGATACAAGATCCAGAAAGATTTCATCCCTCCTATAACCTGCGGGTCGCCATCCGTCCAGTCCGCAAACTTTTTCGGCCAGTTTCTCGTGTGGGGAAGGCGTCCGGAGCCGGTAGGTTGAACAAATCCTTTCTTGTGAGCAACATCAAGATCGTTCCTGTCGAGGGGGCCCGCGTACGAGAAAAAGAACAGCAGGAGCACGTAGAGGAATGACTCGATATCGTCCCAGTGGGTGTGCTTTTCGCCTAGAAGGACGTTGAAAGAAATGTAGGGAAAGGTACCCTTGTACGACGTGAGCGCGGGATGATGCGGGAGCGTGATCGCGCTCACCGTTCGGAGTCCTTTAATGCGTTTCTTTTTATCTACTTCCGCAGCTTCGCTAGACACATGTTCGACCGGCTGATAAGATTGACCGGCAGATCCAGTGGATGATGTTTGTTCGGGTTCCTCGGCATCCTGCAGGATAGCCATGTCGAAGTCGATCAAGTACCCGCGCTCTTCCCAAGGATAAAGGCCAAGCACGATGTTGTTCTCACTAATGTCGCGGTGCAGAATGCCTATTTTTGTAAGAAACTCGTGCCCTGTTATAGCATCGCGTGAATCTGCAGGCTCTGTCATGACCCGCGCCACGATGAGACGTACCCAGAAGTGCACCACGTAACCCTCGCACAAAGTCGTGTACGCCCCAGAAGTATCTCACCGGGCGCTTTAGTACCGACGTGGAGATCCTGAGTACCCGATTTTCGACTTGCAATCGATCCATCTGTTCCTCAAGAAACCCCCGGATCGCACCGAGCGTTGTGCATACCTGCCCGTTCCTCGTGGCGTTGTACGTCCTGACCAAACCTGTAAGCAAAACGCTCGTTCCTCCAATCAGATACATACATACACGCGTGAAGCGATCACATTCGGGAGAGTATCGTGTTCATCCAATCTCGCCAGAACTGCATCCTGCTCTGCGATCCGCTCGAGGTCTTGCCATGACATCTTCAGCGCCAGCCTCGTCGTCTTATCATCCATGTCCACGACGCAGAACACGGTCGTCCCACGCCCGCGAATCGAGCTGGAAGTGAACAAAATCCCGAGGCACGTATGCTTGTACACGCACACAGGGTAGAATACTACACGTTCCTCTTGTTGGACCGGGGATTCTGTAGGCTTGGCTCTTTTGGCTTTTGGCTCTTCGTGATCATCATCCATGATCTCAGAGTACACTCGCTTTGAAGATGTCGAGGATCCCGTAATCGTTTTCCGAAGGAGAGAAGTCGGAGTGCCCTGACCATGAGAGGAGCTGGTAACCGTCCTGGGCCTCGCTGTAGCACGGCGTGTACGAGAAGAAATCAGAGCATCCTGGGATACAGCCGATCTATTGTAGGTACGAGAATTGACAGGGCGCGCCTTTGATGTAGCCGAGCCACTTCGGGTTCGAATCCGGGATGAGCTGGCGGACGCCTTTGACGAAGACACGTTAGAGGCTGCCTCTGTATCATTGGTCGTCGCATGAGATGTAGTTTGCATTTTCGATGTTGCCTGTCTGTGGCCAGCACCGCTGACCAAACACGTCCGAGTTTCCTGCGCGAGGTCGATCTCTGGGTTTTGACCCAACTCGATCTTGTCCGCCAATGCGAGACCGAGAAGGATCCTGATAAATTCGATACAACCACGACCATCCCCGAGCATCAGTTCGACACGCTCTGTACCGCTACCCTCACCACGCAAGAAGGTCACCTTGTCTCGAGTGATCGTCATCGCAAGCACATAGTGTACCCATGGCTGTGCCCGCTTCATCCCTCGTACGTACCGCTGCACCTGCTCGAAGCCACCAGCGAGGTCCTTGTTCTTCGCCTCGCCGACGAGGCGCGACGCGGTGAAGTTTACATATCGCGGGTTGACGGTCCTGAAATCGTCCGAGAACGCCTCGCGGGGCAATAGAATGAAGCCGGGTCGCATGTCTTCTCCGTCCGGTTCATACGATAGCGCCATCGCGCGCTGTTTATCTTGGGGAGCCGCGAAGCGATGGTGTAGTTTCGGCTCCGCAATGGCGAGCTTGGACTCCGCGAATCCGAACGCCCGATCGGTGGTCTCGTTGAGGAATAAAACCAGTTCGTCTTCCTGCATGGGCTCCCCTGGAAGGGTACTCCACTTGAACGAATATGCATTCGTTTTCTGCTTCCCCTTCTGCTTCTTCGTGGTCTGCTTCACGAGTGGTTCTTGTTTACCGTCGTTACACTCGATATCCGGTCGGATGCAGTCGCGCTCAGCAGCCTCCTCGAACGCTTGTTTGATTGCAAGTTCGACCTCTTCGCAGTTTGGATCGAACGCATTCTTGTCCTGGTGGGCGTGACGAACCGCTTTGCCTTCGAAGACCTCGACGAACCCGTCATTGACGAATTGGCGCAGAATGTCTCTCGCCAGCTGGGTCGAAACGATGTGGCCAAGCACGTGGTCTGCGAGATCGTCCATGAGATATCGTGCCTTTGCCAGTTCATGGTTGATCGCCTCGTCCACGGTGGTACGCGTGTGTGATTGTCCCGGCTGTCGGTTGGAGGCAGACTGCTTCATAGGAGACGGGTGAGCCTCGGTCCGAACAGGCACGACGACATTTCCGTTCTCGCGTAGTCTGAGAGAATTCATGTTACGCTGAGCATACAGTAAGGTAAGGATCCTTGATCAAGACGCGAGAACGTACCAGGATGCGGACGATTCTCGCGTGCCGTTCCGCGCCTGCAGCAGCATTGGCAGGATTCGCGGTCGCAGTCAACGTTCGAGTTGTCATCACGTATTGTAAAAGAACACCAGGTGGGATGGTGAGCGTCTATCGATGGCAGATAAAAAAGTTGCGTCTTACCGTTAGAAGAATAGACTCGTCTTGTTTTTATACCAAGGCACTGTGGTCTGCTCGTAAGCAGCGATTGTCCTTGCTGGATGAATAATAGAGGACGTGGACTGCTAGTGTGGAACTTGATCAAGTCCACTCCAATTACCCTATTAGGTAGTTCATTAGGTCAAACCCATTGGATCACGCGACTAATCCAATTACACATCACAGAGCTGTCTTGGAGCTCTCAGGATTGTCTGTACAACATACGAGTTGAGGATTGCCTCATCTTCACATACCGCATCGTAAATAAACTCGTCGATCCCCGATGACAGCCATGTCTGGTGAGGGAAGACCGTTGGCATGGTCAGGCGAGTACACAGACGAAGTCTGAAGCATGGGAATAAATTACACTGATCCAAAAGTTTCTTGTCACCACTGGTCTGGAAGCGTCAACAAGCTATCAGGGAGACGAAGACGAAGGCGATCCACAGGCGACGGGCCCTTTGATGATCAACTGATGTAAGGGAAACGCATAACTCGTCGGAGGACATGTGTTGAGAATAATCCTGTCGAAGCATCCGGGGTTCTCCTCCGGTTTCGACAAGATACCATGTGGTCGCTGTGAGGCAGGAACTACGCTCAAGGTAAAAACTGCCAGAAGCGATAAAAATGGATGCACCGATACACCCTGCGTGAACTTCTGAAAACCCGTCAATCATCTCAGCGACACACCTGGCTATCGAATGAATAAATAGTCGAAATTGGAATTCACCTTGTCTGGCTCGTCCGCAACACAGAAGATGAGGCCGGCTTCCTTTGGGTCTGTAATGAGATCATTTGGATAGGCACTAGAGGCGACCGCGTGTGATTCAAACGTGCACCTGCGGTCGCGTCTTACCTGGTCGCAACCCTCTAAACACCGATTAGCAGCAAGTCATCGGCGGAAGACCTTAACGCACAGGTTATTCCAGTGCAGTGTGAAAGGATCAACAAGGTGTTTAAAAGAGTATCGAGGTCGTCGTATCAATTCCCCTGAGTTATTGACACCTTGGAAGATCCCAATCTTGTTCACTCCCGTTGGATTCAGATCCAAATTCACAAGTCGAGCCTCAGGGGACTAACAACCTCCGCCTTCGACGGCACAAGGTAGGGTGGCTCTACACCATACCTTGGGCTCCTTCGCCCCCGCCTTGCCGACCCGTTTCTAGCAGGAAGAAAAGAATTCGAACGATGTCAAAAAGAATAAGCGCCAAAGACACGAGACATCTGCGCCAATATCGAGAAGGGAATGTGTCCTGTTCAAGAACCGCTTGCGTCACGAGTAAACCCATGTCACCCACAAAGGCTGAAGCGCTGAAGGTTGGTGCATAACAAGTTGAATGTTGACAGTTCGGCAGGACCCGGTAGCACTGGACGTCGGCTCTCGTAT
>JBBPLR010000380.1:0-20973 GCA_038089915.1 Sutorius australiensis | reverse complement strand
GATATCAGCAACAAAAACGTTGCAATGAGTACCCCTACTTAATTGTTGAATACTGCCTTATCAAGAAAGAATTACATAAGCAATGTATATATTTTCTGAAAGCCCTTAATAAGGGCTATCTATGAATCCCTGGAGTTATAGGTCCAGCATCAATCCCTCATAAGATATACATCAAACATTACAAATGTTGCAAACATTGCAATGTTTTTGTTGCTCAGTGTATATTCAATGTATGGTTAGTGCTTGCTGCAGTTCACTCCATGTGGGCTCATCATGTTTTTACACATCAAAAGGTTTGGGCTCCAATTGTACAAATGAGCCCTAAAAAATATTTCACTCCTTTCACCCAAACCATTGTCTGCCCAGTTGTAAGTCTCTATTGGGATATACACCTTCAACTGGGACCATTGATTCTTGATGTCAAGTATTTTTATTATATTTGTCTGTACCATTTACTGTTGATGATCTCTGTCTTCAAGTGTCATCTGGATTATCTTCACTTGTTCACATCTCAATGGGGTTTGATGCAGCATTGAGCTACATGCTGCATCTATGGTCTGGTGCAATCAAGGCAAATTGCATGAGCAAACATGACCTTTCTCTTGACTGAGGAGCCTCTGAACAAGCAGGTTAGATTGGGCATCAATGAGTCACAGGTGTGTGCAGTTAATTCATCATGGGCCTATCACTCACTAACTTGGATTCCAGGGTGTTGTGCAACAAGATTCTTTGGGGGAACCCTATGTTGGCACTTCAGCTTTGGGTGGTGAGGTAAGTCCATGCTCTTTGGTGAATTGTTGGATTGTTCAAGCCATTTATTCCAGAGTCCTTCAAGTCAATCTCTGTGTTCCAATGTCCAAGAAGCACTGGCTTTTTCACAGCCCATTCTCAATCCTCTCACTACATCATCTATGTAATTGATCCAAATGCCCTCATTATTGCAAACCCTGAGTGGCCCCTTCCTCCATGTAATTGACAACTGCCCACCAGGTACTGGTACCTTTTGTCTGAGCCTCCATTGCCTGCAATCAATCCACAGCTTACCAATTGTTCCTAACTTAGCAGAGGACAAATGTGGCAACTACTCTGCCATGGCTGTGGCCAAACATGTCTATCTGACATCTCATGACATGGAAGGGTATTAATAGGCAGTAGTCTTCAGAAGTGATGCAGCTGGTGCATGATATTCTTCAAGCTCCAAACTTCAACTGAATCCCTTTGGTATTCATGTTGATCAGATACTTGCTACTATTTGGAACAAAGGCTATTGCCCTTGTCCTTACCATTTGATCCCCAAAACAATGTTTCATTGCACAGGACTCATCAGAGATTCAGCTGCAAGATTGTCTTGTGCCAGAACATACTTAATTAATAAGATTAGACTTGCCTGACAGGTGATCTACTGTATGTGCTTGGCAGGCCTTTGAAGAGCTCTATTGTAGAATCCATCCTTAAAGACAAATCATTGATCCCAACACAGGTGAGAATGCTGTTTGTCATCTGGTGTTCCTCTCTCAGCAACCTCACAATGTCTGATAGAACTTCTTTTGTAAATGTCTGTCATCTTTGGATTTCAAGTTGCTCCTGAATCTGGTAGTAGATTTGTTGCATGAATTTGAGCTTGGTGTGCTCAAGTCTGTGCTGAAACACCTGCTCTGAATAGTCTATGGTGTTGATCCTTGTGAGACCAGCATACTCAATGAATGATGAGCACAACAACCCCTTAGTGCTCTGTGTCTGACCAGCTTTCTAGTAGATTTATACAAATATCACCATTTGATTTGAATACCATTTACCATTTCCCCTCTGATGTTGCAGACACAAGCTAGCAACCTGCATGGTTTTTTGAGCAGGTTCACCAGGTATAGTTTCCAGTTTGACTGGCAGCACTTAATAGATCCTGCTACAGTATTACATTCCTGTATTCAAAGATCTCATCCCTCCTGCCCATGATTTGAGCATCCAACAGCTTCTGTTTTAACTTGCCAAATGGCATGTGTTGGCCAAGCTCCACATTCATGTGGACAACTCCCTCTCTCTCCTTCAGCAGTCATTACAGTGCCCCAGTGATTAACTGTGCCATTTTCAATGAGACATCTGTGGTGTATTTAATACTCAAGAACTATCTGGTGAAGCAATGCAAAGGCAGAGGAGGGAAATGGTCAAGATCAACATTGGCTGCTGAAAGAAAGGACCACAATTGGCCCTGATACGAAAGAAGTTGAATCTTGACACATAAATTCCATGCCCTTGGAGATTATGTTGAAATGATCAAGTCTTTTAGCATGATGGACCCATATACCATGCAAATTGTGAGTCTATCTCTAGATTATCTTCACTCTACTGAAAAAGATATTTCAACAGGGTGAGCTGGCACACTGCCTGATCAAGAAGATGTATGGCCTATCAAACAAGAAAGAAGTCAAGATTCAATTTGCAAGACAAGAGCATCATTGTTACATCACTCAATGGCAACTCAAGCATGATAAGACAATGTATTCGGTCTTCCAGTGTTCCTTGCCAACCATGTTCATGACCCCACTATCTGGGTGAGCACATACTGATGTGTTTCCTAGCCAGACTTTGTGCCAAGCTTAAAGAATCACCTGTTGTCAAGACTGCTCAACCTCAACTTTGACAGTGACAAGCAGACATTCACCCCAGATCAATGAAACAAATTATGACTCTTGAACCTGACACACAGCTTGCCCACGCCTTCTGCATGGCTACAGATGCACCATGCATATCAACCACTCCACCACTGTCTCCCTCAGTACATCCACCATCTCATGCATGTAGTTGTCATATGGGTCTGTCCACTGTTCTATGTCCTGGCCCATGTGTTTCCACTCATTCTCACTCCCACTGCTATGACATGCCCATTGATAAGTGTCAGAACTGAACTTTTAATCTTATCTTATCACAGTTACATTCCTTACACTTCACACTTTCACTTACTGTCACATTCATTTCCATGCTCAAGACTCAGTCTCAATGTGGTGCATGAGTTTCACTAATCAATGAGGATGTAAGCTGACAGTGGATAGCACAAAAAGGAATATACCCAGTTTGCTTAATTGATTGCAGATAGATATATTAAGAAGGGCATCTTGGATATCTGTTGTATACCATGTGCTGGCATGAATGTTTGTTCTTGAATGCATTGTGCATAAATAGCATCTATTCACAAAGCTTTGAACACAGCTCTATTTTTCATATGGTGCTGTGTTCTTTCTATCCCTCAAGAAGTCCACATAGTGGTTCAAACTCCTGCCAAGTTTGATTCACATTCCACATTCCTATCTCTAGCTTGCACACAATTCAGTTCTCTTCTTATCTTGTCAAATTTATCTTTTTTGATGAATGTTGAGATGCCCATGCAGTATTTTTGTGCAGACAGTATGCTCAATATGTAACTTACCTGTAATTCTATCATTACTAATATGGCCCTTATTGCAATCATTGATCCTGGCTTGAATTGGAGAGCATAAATGGTAGTGTGAAGCTTGCTGAGCTATGGAATGTATTTCATTGATGATGTATAACAATAATTTTTGCCCATAGATAGTACTTTGAAGGTGTGAGGCTTGTGCAAGTATAGGCTTTAGAGCATCTCTGATCTTGTGTATTAAATTCGAAAATATCACTGTGCAGTCATCCTGAATCATCTCGTCTATAGGCATTGTTAATAGTGACAATGATGATGAGAATAAAAATAAACTTACACTGTCTGTCACAAGGATGATACAGTTCTGCAGTTTATGTTTGCTCTTGGTAAGTATATTGGCCCACCATTGGACCCTTGAAGCAAGCTTTCTTATGTAGGGGAAAAGGTCAAACATACCATGGTTTCAGGAATTTCTCAATCTTCTGAATCTATTGACAGGGCAAATAATGATAAAAGGCAAGGTGAGGATGTTGGTATCCTTACTCTACCACTTCTTGGTAGCTATGCAAATGGATATTGTTAGATATATTTGGACCTACTCAATACAAAAGTTATATTTACTGAAAAATCAGGAAAACATGTCATTTATCTTGAAAGAGCAATAGAAGAAGGAAATAGTATGTGATAAACCCAATCACCTGCAAAATTTTGCCAATGCCAACATCATTCAAGAGCAATACAGATTAATTCTCAAATGCATGCTCCAGCATGTGAAATATATAAATGAGCTGGCTGATATATACCAAGGGAACCATCACCATGCAAAGCTGATTTCTGGCTGAGATAGGGGAGCTTGGGGCAGTGACTCCCTAGCATCCAAGGAGCATGATTTGCTGAGCCTGTGCTTCTTCCAGGGCTCTTGTGAAATGGAGCAATTTTTTTCATTGATTGGTTCCTGGGATGGTGTCATAGAGTGAATGAGGTTTGAGGCTGAAATAAACAATGTTAGGGGAGGAACAGATGTATCCATGGTTGTCAAATTTGGACCAGGGTTTGTGCCCTTGGCTGGCCTGTCCTGAATGGGTGTCAGCCAGTTCACATCCAACAAGTGCATACTGTATATGCACCCTCCCAGGTATATGGCTTTTGCTTTGCTGTTATTGGTAAGATGGCGGAGGGAAACCCTGTTTGGATATCATAGGGCAATGGGATGGGAATGTAGAATGCTGGAAGTCAGGCATGGCCTGACTATCACACCTTTCATGGAAAGGGAGACATGCTCTTGTGGCCAGAATACCATACTGTATTGATAGGGGATTTCCACTCTGAAGTGGTGGACATTGACATTATGACAGATGCATGCTGCCCATTCATGCAAATGTAATGAACCCTATGCCAATAGACAAACCATTGCACCCACATACTTCAATCGAAATGAATGTGCTCAATGTTGCAAGTGAATCCATGTCTTCATTGGTCTACTTAGCATATACAGTGAGTTATTAAACTATTCAAGCATGCCATAGATGTCATAAAGTGTATATTTGCAATGAAAGAAGCTATAAACCATGTTTGTTGCAAAAGGAGTGAATTTTGGATAAAATGATGTCGAGGGTTCCCTCCACCTTCTTGGTTTTGGCCTGAGCATGTTTCACTTCAGCAGATGCAACAAGAGCAAGCAACTCCAGCTCTCCCAACACCTTTAAAAACATCTTTGGAGCAACCATCATTGGGTGTGGTTTCTTGGACTTGGGCAGGATAATGATGGAAGGCTTTGGTTGCATGATTGGGTTCTGTGCTGTGATGATTATAGATGGCTTTGATGACTTGGGCAGCTTCGATGGCTGTGCCTTTGCTTACCCTTGGATGCCACCAATGGGCTGTCAATAATCTCCACTATATCATTGCTGTCATGTTTGACATCCTTTGGGGGAGATGTCACCTGCCTCCTTTGCATGCTTCAGACCCTCTGGATCTTTGATGCTAGATGGCAGTTAGTAGCCTAAGCTTGAAACAAAGATGAGCAGACACACCTTCAAGTGCCTGTTGAGTGTCCTGGTCCCCATCCCCATTGGTGTCTCCCTTCCTCTTCACCTGTAACCCTCCCTGCTTGTTTGACCTGGAGCACTGTTGCAATATTGACTTGCACCATTCGCACACATGTCCCAGAATGCCCCAGTACAGGACCACAGCATTTGCACAGTGCTCACATGGCAGGTTGTATCAGATGGCCCCTGGGTTGTCTGGTTTGCTGTTGAGGATCATCTCTTGGGCATCATCACCTGCTGGCTGGGTTGACAAGTCACCTTGGTTCTCAAGATACACCTTCAGCCATGAGTAAATGATTGAAGAGCTACAAAGGTAGGTGTGCCTCATTTGGATGGGTCATCAAAGAGATCTTGTGGTGAGAGTCAAGTGCAGAGGTTGAGGCTGAGCTGGTTGAGCTGATGTCATTGGAGACATGCATGGGTGCCTCTTCAACTGTACCTCTTCCTTCCAGTGTGTAGAAGTGGCCTTAGCTGCTTGAATTCAAGGAGGATATACTTGTTGATTGTTGCCTCAATGCCAAGCTTTCATGCAGCAGCCAAAGCATCCCACAGCCATTTATTTCTATAAAAACCAGAAAGTGAAGGTGGCATTAATGGGCTGGGGACATACTCACCTCATCTTCAGCTAGTGACTGTGTACTGAGTTGTTTTGGCTTGCTCCATGTGCTGCTTGTCTTACTGTCCATTCCCCATCATACCCAGGTTGTATGGATGTGGTTTTCATGGTTTTCATGCCGCAAGTAGGTCTCAACAACACTTTGGTTGCCTGGGTTACCATCTGTGAATCTCAAGCTGGCCTTCTTGCCCAAATAGGCTCCTTGATCTTTATCTGCACATAACCTGTCCATTTCATCGTCACACTGGCTGATATTGTTTCTGGGGTGTCTTGTGATCTATCCGGCACTGTGCACATTGTTTCAGTGCCGTGCTTTGCACTTCACATCATCTTTTTCAACCTTCTCTCCCAAGTGGTCTCCTGGACCTGTAAATCAGTACAACACATCTGTCTCATCATCGCACCAGTTCTTATAGGCTGGCATAGTGTTGATGCTTCCCAGTACCCTCCTCTCCTTACTGTTGGTGATGGTGGCTTGGATAGTGGGGATGGACCTAGGGGTGCTCCTGGTACATTTTCCTAGTCCATTGAATTGCACAGATGTTGGAGCATTTCAGGCAGAAGCTGATTGACATGCAGCATGACATGGCTGTTGTGAAGCACAGGCTTTCAGTGCTGGAGGATGGTGAGACATGGAGAAAGGGTGAGGATGAGGGCAGGGATAACCCCAAGGGTGGGCCAGTCACAAATAGCATGTACTGTCTAAAAGATGACAACAAATATGAAATAAACATAGGAAATGCAGATTTTGACCATAAGTCTAAACAGAGGCACCAACCACCCTAACTCCTAAACCTCACCTTCACACACCACCATCATTGTTAGCCCCAAACCACCATTGATCCCAACAACACCCCCAGGGCTTTTTGATACGATCAAGTCTCTATGAACAAATTTGAAGGTTTCTCTTTCTTCCCGGTGCCCAGTCGTCTCTAGCTTTCTCAACTGTCACCCCCTTCACCCCCACAACTTGCTCAAACATTGTGATCTCATGTGCTGGGTTGGATCCTCCAAATATGCAAGCTTCTGTTCATCCTTTCACTCATCCCACAATCCTGGAAGGTGTGCATCCTGTGGATGTTCCAAGATTGATGGTATCAATCATCAAGGATCTTGGGGCAGTAGCACTTGCTTATATAGGGATGAAGATTTTCAAGAATGGGTTTTTGGGCTCACCTTTTATGCCTAGGATGTTCCCTTGTTACAGAACAAATTTTTCAAACTCCTTGGCATTCCTCTTGATCCTTTCTTATCTCATGGGGACAATTCTAGCACTTAGAAAACCACATGACAAGTTGAGCTCATTTGATCTTGTTTTATTTTACATCTCAGTGCTTCAACCCCTCACTTGAATGGTGTCAAGATTTTTTCCTTCCCTCTGCCCATTAATACCTGTTCACAAATCTGTTGATGAAGAGGATCACATCATTTCCATCCTGGCAGATCATATTCACAGGGTGAGGATTGGAACAATGTACAACAATGGAGGAATGATCTACTATGAGATGTATCCTCCCATTTAGAGGGGGTTCACTGTGAACAGAGGTGGGACTTTGTCTCCCTGTCTACTGGAGTTTCTCATGGAGGAGGGCAAACCATATGTATGTCTCATAAATGAATACAGCCCTTGCTCATGTACATAGGTGCCTGCAAACCTAGCACATGCATGGCCTCTCTGAAAAATCTGTGATTCAGAGGCTACCTGTAGAAAGCAACTTCATTTGAGCTGCCAGTTTCATGTGTAGTAGGTGCCACCACTGTTTCTCATGACTGTTTCTTACCTTAACTGCAGACATGTTTGCCTTTTATGTACCAAAGCTTTACAAAGAATACATGGACCATCTCAACCCCCTCTTCAATAGATATCCCCATTTATGAAAGCTGTTTCCAAACAGCATCTTCCCCACCTCTGTGTCATCACGCTAGAATATGTTGACAGCACCAACATTCTGTTTGACCTTTGTGCCATCTTTGCATGCAGTTCCTATGACCCTAGCAAAGGAGGCTACTTGGTCCGCTTTAATCTAGGGTGTCTCATCAAGTTTCCCCCTGGTTCCACCATTCTTGTGGCTTCTGGCACACTCCAGTGGACCACAGAAACATCACTATTCTGGCCCACAAAAACTACCAATCATTCATACAATACTGCCCTGGAGGTCCTTTCCATTGGATCACTTACAGATTCAAATAGGTTAGGATGTTATCTGATGCAGAGAGGGCAATATTTGAACAAAACCATGATGAGCATTGTAGGTGCATGGTTTGTTTGTTTTCCAAGCTGGGTGGCATCTGCCATAGCACATGAAGGAATTCAGCAATGCATTTGAATTTTTGTAATACTTAACACTATGTTTATTTTGTCAAGATCAACAGGGTTTGTACCACATCTATGTGGGAGACTATTTTGGCATAGAACAGCTGTGGCATTATTTTTAATTTCCAACCCTTTGTAAAAGCTCCATACAGTCATGTGATTGGCCAATATTTGTTTTCATCCACACCCTCATCTTACACATAGATTGTGGACTCTATATAAGCCCAAGGAGCTAGCCTGCAGTCCCCAGTCTAGATTTCCTTGCATAAGCTGCCTGCATATCAAGCTCAGGCATCCCAGCAAGCAGCCCATTGGCCTTAGGGGTTTGGGTTGTTTCACTTGGAATGCTCAGACTCTTTTTTTCTATGCCAATTTGAACTTCAGAATGCTTGGACTTTTTTTAACCCTTGTTGATTCGAACCTTGGAACACTTGGGCCTTTTTTTATCCTTGTCCACCTAATTATTTTTTTTCAGCCCATCTACATTGGAGTGGTGTTAAGTCAGGTGGGAGATGCTGTGTCTACATGACATGGATGATCACAGTGAGTTACTATATCCCTTATCCCATGCAGAGAGATGATGGTCCACAGGCAGGCAGATTCCAGTATGGTTTTAAGCAGTCATGTACATCCTCACACAATAACCATACACCTCATACAGATTTCATAAAGATTTTGTATGAATATCTGATCAGAATGCCTTCACAGTGGACATTCACTATCCACTTAACCCCTAGCTCCTTCCTCTTTCTCAGCCAGTGGAGCTCTATGCCCTTCAACACCTTGTGGACCACACAAACCTTCACCATCTGCAATGACTTCTTGGCCCCTTGTACAAATACAAAGCAATTGATAGCACAAACCATCCCCAGTCTTTGCCTTACTATAGCAACATGCCAGTAGACATCAATATCTCTCTCAAAGTTGACGCCCAGGTTATGCTACCAAGAACCTAGGCCTACTATCATCCCCTCATTTACTTTGAAACTAGCACAGAGGTTGAACTGGTATACTGTTATCTGGAGGTCTTTCAGGTGGAAGATGTGCATGGACAGGTTGTTGCCATGCATGGACAGGTATCACAGGCTTACTAAACCTCCATTCCCCACTGACTCAACCTACCAGGCATGTTTTCCCCTGGTCTGTCACATTGCTTCAAGCTGATAGTCCATCTCATCATTTTGTTAGGCCAAGCTTACGTTGCTCTCTCTAGAGCAGTCCTTGCAAGGGTTACAGGTGGTTAATTTTGATCAGCATCAGGTAATCATATTTCTCTCAATCTGCACTCACTTGGGCTCATCTGTAACAGATCAAAGTTCATCCTTTGATGTCATTGGCATCTTGAAGCATTTGGAGATAATTTTCTAGAAGTATAATGGATCTTTATTGTTTCTATTGTATGGCTTGTACCCATCATCTGGTCCCCATGCACATCTCTCCTTAGTGTTTTCATCCCATATTGACCCTGTGAATTCCAATCAAACCTTCCTGCCCAGTAAGCCCATTCTCCATCATCATGATGAGAACTGCAATTTCATGCAGGAGCATAGTGTCATCCATTGAACATCATGTATGACTGACATGGTCACTCCACCCAAACTTGAACCCTTTCAGTTGTTGAAACACCTAATCCTGCCAGCTCAGGTGCCATGGGCAATGTTATGATGATATAGCTGGAATGGAAGTGTGGTGGTTGTACAGAGGGGACACCAATAGCCCCCTTCATCTTATGTGAGGTGGTGTACTGTTATCTATTAAGATGATCTAGCAGGGTGATCAGTAGGCTTTTGCAGCATGCATATCAAAAACAAAGGGCATCAAGTTACAGCGCTGTATCTACCATGGTTTTGAGGCAAAATGGGCATTTAGACAAGGAGGGCATGGGGGCATCAAGAGATGGGATGTGCAGTGTGATAAGATGGGGGAAATGAGAGGGCTTAAGAAGAAGCATCAGCTACACAGGTTCAAGCTAAGGCTTCTTTGCTTTTAATTTATCACAGCAGGTCCAGATATACATAGATATGGGTGATAATTTGTGGGAAGTGCTTCAGGATGAGGTTCTGTGGTGAAAGGTGGCTTTGGATGGTTGATGGTGCTCTATCAAAATTTCTGGAGAATGGCACATCAAGGCCAACCATAACAAAGATGAGGCACTAATGCTCTATATGTTTAGCTAGTACCTGGCTTCACAGGCTAGGCAGCTGCTTATGAACAGGCAGGTAGAATCTGAAGTCTCAGAGAAAAAGAAGGCTAGTTTAAATGCCTGCTTTGTTCATTCTTAGGGCTGGTTACCAAGCAGTTAATAGCTGGGGTAGTCAGTCACATGACAGCTGGCATCAACAACCATGTGAATCAAAGGGTTAGGCCATCTGTATAATAAACTGATCAGGTGTGTCAGCAGATTTAACCATACTGCAGGATGGTCAGCAATAAAAAGTCACTCACAAATGTCAATGGCATCACAGGCAAAGGTGCAAATGCTGAATAGTTTCACAAAAAATGCAACAGGAGATGGATGTAAGAGGGTAGCATGGTTTGGAAGGGGTAGCATGTATGTTTTGTTAGGTATACTTAATTCATTAGAAGAAGCATGCAGCAATGGCAATAAGGTAACAGTCTGGTATTGCATCTGGAGAAGATGCAGGCTGCATAACCCATTCTGTAAACCTGGATAGGTACATATATTAAGGTAACAATGCTGGGTATAAGATGAGAAATGCCACTTGGACAATCATCTGGAATGATTCTATTGCCTCTTGGGATGGAGGGGCGGCTACTGGTGCATGAAAAGGAACCCAGCACAAATGACATGAGGGCCAGAAAATGTGATGCTCCCTGTTCTTTGCATGGAGGGCAGAGACAATACAGAGGGAAACCAGTAGGAACAAGCATGTTCATGAGGCCCCACCTATGATTCCCCTAAAACCCAACAGTCTATGCAATTCAGTGCTGTAATGCAAGCAATAATTCACTGGAGCTCCTCCATCATCTGCTTTCCTATGTCATATACAGCATCGACAAGCTCACCATTGCAAGAAATGGGCCATTGAACTTGGACTCTTGAAGAAAAGTTGAAGAAAAGATGGCATGTCTAATCATGCAAGCCATTCCAACTCCTTCCCAGGTCATACACTCCCACACCATCAAGGATACTCCCCTAAACCTCACAGTCCCCTTCACCAACCTATCATTTAAGCCCTCTCTTGCCTTTTTCCGTGTCCATTTCTTGCCATCTGAGCCAACGTAATTGATTTTGGTTTCATCTGACTGTATGACTTACTTCCAGTCCTCCGCAGTCCAATCCTTATGGCTGAGGGCAAAGTTCATTCTCTCTCTTCTATGATATTGGGTTAGAAGAGGACTCTTCTTCTTCACCACAGCCTTCATCCCAGCTTTCTTTAGATGACAATGAACAGTTTGGGTAGAGATGGAATGGTTCTTGACATCCTGAAGAGTTTTGGTGACTTGGACTGCATTCTCAGCCTTTCCAGAGCCAATGAGTTGAATGGCATGTTGCATATCAGTGGGAGTGGTAATGGAAGGATGACCAGGAGAGGGTTTGGTTAGGTCTGGACAGAGTTTGGAGTAAATTCTACTGATGGTAGAATGGTTTACACCAACAGCAAGAGATATCTGACAAGTAGATTGGTCCATTTCCAAGAGAGCAATAATTTGGTTGGTTTGATCAAAAGAAAGAGATCTCATGGTGATAGTAGTGGAAAAGGAGTGGTGCTGTGGTTTATTTGTACATTGTCGAACCAATTCATTGTTGAACCAATTATACATCATATGTCCCATTGCTTACATAACCACCTAGTAGACCATATCAGATTACAATGTTATTGGGTCAGCAACAAAAATGTTGCAATGAGTACCTCTACTTAATTGTTGAATACTGCCTTATCAAAAAGGAATTACATAAGCAATGTATATATTTTCTGAAAGCCCTTAATAAAGGCTATCTCTGAATACCTGGAGTCATAGGTCCAACATTAATCCCTCATGAGATATACATCAAACATTACAAATGTTGCAAACATTGCAACATTTTTGTTGCTCAGTGTACCAGTATATAGTCTGTCATCTGACAACCACTACCTCAGTCCATTTACTGCATCCGACTGTGTACATAGACCTCTATTCAGCCATGCACTTCCACCCTCACCCTTGCTCATGATCTAATATGGAAGGCCAGTGCTTATACATGGTGCAGAAAACTCATGCTATTAGTCATTGGTAGATTGGCTAGGCAGTCAGCTGCATTTTCACCCTGTTGAAAGGTGCAAATAATTCACCACAGCATAGCTATGCACTGGATTGTGGGTGAGCTGGTGGAAAGCAATATTGCATTCAATGAACACAACAACTCGGGCCAAATTCCATCTGCAGATGCAGGGGAGGATTGATGATGTTCTTGACAGATTTGCACTTTGGATCATTGAGTGATCTGAGGGAAGCCAACATCCATGAGTCCTCATTGCTGCCAGAGGTGCTGGTGGGGGTGTCAGCATGGGTTTTTTCTTGACAGTGGAAAAGTTGAACACAAGAGGATCAAAGGGGGAGGAGATGAAGTCAAATGTGAACTAGTGCAGGGGGAGCTCATATAAACCTTGCAACCAAGTCATGCCTGCTATTTTAGCCTTTGTTGAAACATCCACATTTGACCTGCACCTGTGCACACACCTAGTCTAGCCTATGAATGAACTTTGAATCAGTCAGTGTTGATCAGCCATAGCCAGTCAGAAAAAAGTTGACCAGCAATCTACTACTTACCTGAAAATATCAGCATACAAATGAAGTTTTCAGGCGATGCAAGGGCCAGAGTGTAGGTGGCATGCTCAATGCTGTAAAGCAACAGGGTGAGGGGTGAGCAAGTGCACCATATGAATAAACAACTGGAATATCAACAATTTGCATGCTCCTCAAACTGATGGACAAAGGGGCAAGATTGTTGATTTGTGCCCTAGGGAAAGGGAAGGAGGGAAGGGAAGATACATGTGCAAGAGGGGAATACATCTTTCTATGGTTGAAGGGGCAGGTGGGCTGCTCTGTCTACCAAAACATGTATGTGTGCAACCACAATTTTACATGCCTGCAGTGATGTGGGGCCCCTTAGATCTTGAGAGCTGTAAGAATGGTTGGCAGCATAACATTTTCTTCCTAGACATGGCACTTGGTAGTATGATGTATGGACTGGCCAGGCTTGGGTTGCACCCCTGCAGCAATGGGGTTCCAACAAGAGGCCATACACCTACCTGATGGCAGGATAGTTGCCAGTACAAAACATGACCTACAGCTCCTGAAATGGGAGTGCAGACCCCTTGCATATGCAATAGGGGAGAGTGAAAAAAATTGAAGGCAATGCACTCAGCAGGCCAGGGTCAGCCCCTCTGGGCTGCAACCCCCAAGGTAACAAGTCTCCTTCAGGAGACCATATGCCTACCTGGTGGCAGGATGGTTGCCATCCCTTGAGCAGGGAGAGGGTTGTTCTGAAAGGAATGAGTCTCCAACAGGAGATCATATGCCTACCTGATGGCAGGATGGTTGCTGATATGAAATGTGACTTGCAGCTCCCACAACAGGAGTGCAGACCCCTTGCATATATATGCAAGAGGCAGAACAGAAGTTATGAAGAAGGAAATTGACCAAAAGAGTGTCCAGACAATAATCAAAGTCTGATATAATTGTCTGACATGTCTATCAAGCACAGCCAGCATGTGTGCTGTGATCCTTGTTGATTGGTGACCCACCTTTCACAAAGGATGCAGCTGCAACCATTGGTCAACATGTGCATAACAATGTGCCCTTAACACTTCTAATCTGAGCACTACATTGACCTATGTCACATCAAAATCCAATCTGGTGGGTCCTATCTCATGCAATGTTTATCTAGCAGATGGCCTTTGTCTTCCTGAGATCAACAAATGGCTCGCCATTGAGAGAACTTGTGCCTAACATCTATGAAGCCCTCTAGGTTGCTGCTGCTCTCTTCTTGTCTAATGCCACACAACAATGTGATGCTCCTGGAGCAGCTGTTACAGCCTCCCTCCAGCCCTCTCACACAGTCCCCAACCCCCTGCAGCCTTCTCACATATTTGCATCCAATCTTCTGGATTCCATCCTCACATTCTGGAAAGCAACTGCCTCAAGCAACAAGGGTTACTTCTTGCTTTCCTGACCCCATTCTCTTCAAATCATTTCAGGCTCCTTTTCCATTCCCCTACATCCTCACACCTCTCATCCCATTTCCCTACCCTCAGGTCATGATTTCATCATTAGACCAAGACACTCCTGGTCCAAAACTGCACAGGAACAACTCCACTACCTGGTGCCACACTCACCACACCCAACAACCTCCACTGCTGACACAGCCACACTGCTCACATTGCTCCTGCCCCACCCTGGCTTGTCCTTGCTCAACCTGGCAATGATAACATGGCAATCACAATGGCACAGTGGTTCCATTGCTATTGCAGTGGTACCACTCACATCACCTTCGCTCACCCTGTGGCAGTCACCCCTGGGTCTCTGGGGTGTGGGTGTGGGTGCAGGTGCAGGTGTCAGTGCTGACACCCTGGGTTACACCTATGCAGTTGCCTAGAAATGGGGGGCCAACATCTCTATTGCAGAATGGCCCCACAGCATATGCCCCTCAAGGTACTCCTGGCTCATTAAAACTTCTCTTGCTTGGTAGCATACAGGGGACTTAGTTGGTAGTGGCAGTTGAGGAAGGTTAATATTTTACATGATGAGTGTGGATATTAGCATTGTCCTGGGAGGACCCTCTGTTCAAGTACCAGGTGCAGGCCAACAAATGGACAAATACCCAACTAACTATAAGTGGCAGACTGGACCAGACCACCTCATTGCAATGGCAGCAATACAATGACAGAAAACATTGCTGTTGTGAGAGGCATGGTGCCAGATGAAACAACCCAAACCCCTAAGGCCAATGGGCCACTTGCTGGGATGCCTGAGCTTGGTAGGCAAAGGGAAGTTAAATACACTTCTCTACTAGACTTGGACTTGGGGCTACTTATGCCCTGAGACTAGTAGGAGTCTTGGGGAAGTATCCAGGCAGCTTATACAAGGAAATCCAAGAGAACTAGACTGAGGACTTAAGGCTAGCTCCTTGGGCTTATATAGGGAAGATTAATAAATAAGAATGGAAGGGAAGAACATGCATGCAATGCATATGTGCATAGAAGTAAGGGCATAGTCCCTGTCACATTAAATACTTGCTGCCTACATGTGGTGTGGCAGAATGGAAGATCATACATGCCTTCAAGGCATGGTGAGGCAGTAGCCTCATGGTAGACATGAGGGATGCTAGATTCCTAAGATCAGATCAGATCTTGATCCAGTGATGCCATGTGCATCCTAAATTCTATAATATTCTCAACAAAGGTAATAAATATCATGTGACTGATAAGATATGAGATTTAGTGACTGGAATGTGCTTGCACATCTAAGGGGCACTAGAGGTCTATAGACTTGAGTTAAGGCTTCAAGCCTTAGCGGAGGGTCTAGCCCTTGAATAGGGATGTCTAACCTCTAAGTATAGGGGCTTAGAATGGCACTAAAAAATGGACCTGTACCACCAGAAAGGTAGTGAAAGGGGGAGAAAGATTCACAAAGGTGAATAAAATACAGTGGCTCAAAAAAGTGTCCCAATGTTGGGTCATTTTGGAAAGATTTGATATTTGTGAGAGAATTAGAATGAATTAGCCTTAGCTTCTGCAGATTTCTGATAGTCCTAACCCTTGCCTTGATACTGAGATTTTGGTCATGTGATTTGGTTGGCATGGCATGGAGATATAGCCATTTTAAAATGATGTGTCATTGGGACACTTACATATTAGAGCAACATTTCCATGGCATAGTTTTAGTATTTAGTATGTCCTCCCTTTGCTTTTATCACTGCCTCCAGTCCCCTAGGCATGCTTTCTACCAGTCTTTGACATCTCTCAACATCTATCTTCCCCCATTCCACTACAATTCTCTTCCAAAGTTTTCCCCCTCTAGGTGGTGTTCCATAGGAATTGAGCTTCTTTTTGAGGATTTGCCAAAGATGTTCAATAGGATTAAGGTCTGGAGCTTGGGCTGGCCAGTCAAGAACCTTGATCCCTTTGGAGTTAAGCCAATTCCTAGCTGTTTTGGAGGAGTGCTTGGGATCATTATCTTGTTGAAAGATAATGTTCTCCTTAGGAATCCCTGAATACTTCATGCTGGAAAGCAAATTCTCCTCCAAAATGGAGACATATTGCTCAGCATTCATAATGCCCTCTACTTCAGCAAGGATCCTGTTACAGGAACACCTAGGAGTACCATGGGTACGACGGACACCTAGTGTCCCATGCGCATTGCAAGACCTTTTTCATTTTTTTCACCCAATCAGATCTTATCTCGATCCTGATCCGATCTTAGATCTCGATTGTGATCTCATCTGATCTCATGGATCTGATCTCGTATCTTGATCCTTTAATTACCATTACGTTTCCATTCCGTTCCCACTCCTCACTTCCATCATGCTCCACTCTTCCATTCTCCCACTGCCGCGCGTACTACATGTGTCATCCATATTTAGCTGTACCCATAGCCCTAGCACAGCACGCAAGTAGTATAAGTAGCTTGACCAAGGACCTTACGTCCTTAGTCCTTTTATTCTATCCTTTCCACTGCAAACGTGCACTGAGAATTGACTGGTCCACATGATGGTGTAAACCCAGTAACAGGCCCTCACACCTCATACGAGAGTTCCACGCTACGTCTCACTTAGGCTCCTCGCTGTCCCCTATCCCGCTCAACGTCGCTCCCATCTGCAGCCTACGTGCCTCATACGCTAGCCTGTTTCAGATCCCCACTCCATTCCAACCCATGCATTCCCAAACCATCAAGAAACCACCTCCAAACTTGACTGTTCCTTGTACCTTCTTTTCCTGTAGTAGTTTTCCTACCTCTTTCCACACATATTTCCTTCCATCTGACCAAATGACTCTTGTCCAGTCCTCCACAGTCCAGTTTTGATGCTTGAGAGCAAAGTCTAGTCTCTGCTTTCTATGCTTGGGAGAAAGTACTGGCTTCTTCTTCTTGACTACAGCCTTCAGGGATGCAGACTTGAGTACATTGTGAATGGTTTGGGAAGAAACAGGAGAAGAGAGAGCAGAATTGATGATATGGGCAGCTTGAACAGCATTCTTAGCCTTTCCAGAGGTAATACTGGAAACAATCCTTCTTTTATCAGTAGAGAAAAGCTTGGAAGGGCATCCTAGCTTGATATTCTTCTTGTTTGGATGGGTTTCCTTGATGACCTTGGTCACAGTGTATTTTTGTAGACCAATTTTGGAGATTTGGCAAGCAGAGAGGCCATATTCAGAGAGAACAAGGACATTAGCTCTAGTAGATGTAGGAATGGGTTTCATTGTTGGTTAAGTTGGCTGGGGTGGAGTTCCTGCTATTTATATTGCTTAGAATTACATAATATACATATGTGAACAGGGTTGGAGTATAATATCCATCAGAAGCTTATGTTATTTACTAAATAATAGTTGACAGCATCAGAGTCAAATAAGTGTCCCAATGACACATCATTTTTAAATGATTATGTCTCCATGTCATGGCAACTGTTACAGGGGTATATTTTCGCCCCTATTACATAAGCAATACAGTGACTCCCAAAACTGTTGCAATGTTTGGTAAATTTGCATTGTCCAGGATGTAGCACAGCTGGGCATGGGAATCATGCTTAGTCATGCTGGGATAAAATGTAGTACATACTCTGGGCTACAAGATTGCCCCCTAAGTCATGTGATTCGGTTCAGTGGCTGTGGAGATATGTTTAATGTAAGACAGCAATGTCATTGCAACAGTTTTGTAACTGTCAATAATAATGGGGTATTAGTACTTGGTATAACCTCCTTTTGCCTTCAGCACTGCCTCAACCCTCCTGGGCATGCTTTCAATTAGCTTCTGACACTCCTCAGCTGGTATTTCTTCCCACTCCACTTCAACTCTCTTCCACAACTCCAAAATTCCACCAGGAGGATTCTCATAGCTTGCAAGCCTTCTTTTGAGGTAACTCCAGAGGTGTTCTATAGGATTAAGATCAGGAGACTGTGCAGGCCATACCATGGTCCTGAATTTCTACTCCTTCAGCCAGTCCTTGACCAGTTTGCATGTATGCTTGGAATCATTGTCTTGCTGAAAGATGACATCTTGAGGATTGAGATGATAATGATCCAAGGAATTTTGAAGTTCATCTTGCAAAATTTGAAGGTAGAGGTCTCCATTTATCAATCCACCAATCTTGGTTGCAAATCCAACCCCCTTCCAAGTCATGCAGCCCCACATCATCAATGAACCTCCTGCAAACTTGACAGTTCCCTCTACCAACCTATCATTGAGCCCCTCTCCTGACTTTTTCCATGCCCACTTGCATCCATCTGACCCTAGATGATTTATTTCGGTCTCATCTGACCATACTACCTTCTTCCAATCCTCCAAAGTCCAAACGAGCTTTGCAATGTTTGGCAGAAAGTAGAGGGTGTTTCTTCTTGACTACAGCTTTCATGCCACTCTTTTTCAGAGATCTGTGAACCGTATTGGGATGGAGAGGCTGGTGGATGATGTTGGACAAGGTTTGGTGATGTGAACAGCATTTTCTGCCTTGTGAGATGTGATCAAATGAAGAGCATGACGAGCATTGGCTGCTGAAAGCTTAGCTGGGCAGCCTACAGCAGATTTTTGGAGGTCAGAACACTCTTTGGAGCGAAGCCTAGAATTAGTTGAGACATGAATACCCAGGTGGGAGGCAATGGAATGAGCAGAGTGGCCTGCATCAAGCCTAGAGAGGATGGTATTCTTTTGTGTGGCAGAAAGAGATCTCATGATGATGATGGATGAAAACAAAGAGGTTTGTGAGCTAATTCAAACTCAGACATGATATTTATATGTTTATCTTTATTTGTAATGCCAAACAACAACAACTATCCTTCAACTTTACTGGGATTCTATTATTCATATTAATAGTTACAAAACTGTTGCAATGACATTGCTGTCTTACATTAAACATATCTCCACAGCCACTGAGCCAAATCACATGACTTAGGGGGCAATCGTGTAGCCCAGAGTATGTACTACATTTTATCCCAGCATGACTAAGCATGATTCCCATGCCCAGCTGTGCTACATCCTGGACAATGCACATTTACAAAACATTGCAACAGTTTTGGGAGTCACTGTATGTCTAGCTCAAGTGATGCTCCGGTCGTGGCTTCCCCTGACTCATCTGCCTTGGGACAGAAGAGGCCATGGTTGAATGCACTGCAAACAGGCCCTTGGAAGTGACCATACATGTCGGATAAAACCAATGTTGTCCTTGTTGCTGATTCCAAGCTAGAAGCATCCAGGATCCGCTGGTGCACCATGGATGACATTTCGAATGTGTAGTTCATGCCTTCTGCAGTGTCCAGATGTTGCTCACAAATGGTATTATTATGATGGGTGAATTGGCTGATGGAACATTGGAGATGTCTTCCAAACTGTGAGCAATCCCCCTCCCCCCTGATTCAGATACTGTCATGCCTGCCACTAAACCCATCTCAGAGAAAGGAAGGAATTCAATGTGTTCCTGGAATTGCTCAAGATGGTCCTGTCACTGGAAGCTTGCCTCTTGGCATCTGATGAAGAAGAAGTGATTACCATTGCTGAACTGGCAAGTAGAGTTAACTGTGGGATAGCATGCCAGCCCCACTGATTGTTCTCATAGATCCAAAAGGGTGCAAATGGCGCTAGGGCCGATGACACAAAAGGGATGAAGTGTGTGATCATTGACTGGATAACCCTGAAAGGCCAAACACTCAACCCGCACATTCCTGCCAATGCAAAATCTGGTCGTGGTTTCCACCATGAACATACCAGCACACTGCTTTGTCCAGCTGGATATGATTGGTCTAACACCAAGTGCATATATCAATCCAAGTAGACCATTAGTTTCACCTGGCATCACAGAATCAAGGAGAAGTTGCACACTGGACAACTCTGGGTTGTGGGAGATCAGTGGCCTATATTTTTGTATGCAAACTATACATATGATGCAGAGGATCCATGGAATGGGTTGTTGCATAGCAGCATACTGACATTGGTAAGTCTCTTTCATGGCAAATTATGAACTTGGCAATTGAGATCATGCAAACAGGCCTACAAACATATATTCACATCCCCTAGCTCCATTGATGTCAAAGAGCTGAAGGCAACATGTTCCTGCAATGCTTGCATTCATGGAATGCACAGTGTAACGAAGGCATTGATTGCTTATGTTGTGATGCAGGTACTTTTTTACATTTAATTTGACCATGTTGTATTGTAGCTCACTCTCTTTGACAGGTGCATTTTGCCCTGACATCTGCCCAAGTGTTATCACGCACAGACCTTTTGATGGATTCCAAGCGCTTCTACAATAGCATACTCGAACTCCTCAAAGACCCAGAGGAGAAAGAGGAGGTCCAACAACTCCTGCTGTGGTGGAATAGGTAAGCTCTTGTCATATTTGGGTTACTCATAGTAATTTTCCTGCAGACAGATCTTTCCAATGAATACCCAGAGTTCT
>JBBPLR010000379.1:0-20983 GCA_038089915.1 Sutorius australiensis | reverse complement strand
TTAGTCGGGTGGACTACACCTGGCGGCTCCTCATCGGGTTCGGATGTGTTCCCGCAACGGTTGCCCTATATTTCCGGTTGACTCTGCCTGAAACCCCGCGTTTCACGATGGATATCGCGCGCAAGATTAGCCGGGCAGCCCATGATATCAGGACCACTCTGACGCGCCCTGGCTACACTATCTATGTCGATGAGGACATTGTCGACGAGCTGCGCGTCATTGCTCCTCGTTCATCTGGCAGGGACTTCCTCACCTATTTCTCAAACCTGGAGAACTTGAAGGTCCTTTTCGGGGTAGCGTACTCGTGGTTCGCGCTCGATGTGAGTGGACGGGATGAGCTTCTGCCTTGTATATTCACTTGTGTCCAGGTCGCTTTTTACTTCCTGACTCTCAACAGCGACATGATTCTGACTCTGGTTGATAAGACGATACAGCAAGGAACTATCTATCAGCGTCTGGTTCATATCTGCAGGGGAAACATCATCTTGACGCTCGGTGGTTATATCCCCGGATTCATTCTATCCTACTTCCTGATAGACATCTTGGGACGCAAGCCCATCCAGATGATGGGATTTGTAATTCTGACTATCTTGTTTTGGATAATTGGTATGTCCACAGAATCCCGTAAACCCATGGATGCCTGACACTCTTCTTAGCATTTGATTTGGGCCATCTTTACAATGATGGTAGTGCGTTCATGACGCTCATATGCCTCGCCAACTTTTTCCAAAACTTTGGGCCCAACACTACCACGTTTATTGTTCCTGGCGAAGTCTTCCCCACTCGGTACCGTGCCACTGCACATGGAATCTCCGCCGCATCTGGAAAACTCGGTGCCGTGATTGCACAGATTGTTTTCGCCGTTATCACTAGCATGAACCCCACGAGCACGCAGCAGGCGATGGGCACAATGTATGTCTTGCGTTTTTGTATGTCTGTTTTTACTCACCTGTGGGTAGGCTGAAGGTGCTCTCGTTCGTCATGATGACGGGCGTTTTTTCCACACTTTTGATCCCCGAGACAAACCAGCGGACGCTTGAAGAACTCTCGAATGAAGACCAGGAACATTTTATCACTGGATGGGTACCTTTGGAGGACAGAGCACAAGCATGACCTTTATGGCGACCTTGTGCATAGCGCTGCTGTGCTTGGACGCTTTGGCGATGTGCTGTTGTATTTATGATATATGTAAAACGGACTGGAGGGAACATGTTCTAGTCATTTTGCGACGTTGTACTGCAAATCTTTCTAATGCTTTACATTTGTGTTGTTCACCTAGCTACTTGCATTCTCAGAAGAGGAGTACATGCTAGTGTGACTCACGGGCATCGTTGTAAGCCACCCTCAGCCACCATACACTCGTGCCTCGGCAGCGTGAAATCATGTCTACCACTGGCAATATCCCATTCACGATCAACGAGCGCGTCTTGTGCTATCACGGACCTCTCATCTACGAGGCCAAGATCCTGAAAATCGAAACATGGGACGAGAGTAACACGAAACTCGCCGGCGTCGGCCCACACTTCTTGGTACACTACAAAGGGTGGAAACAAACGTGAGTCGCGCGTGCTCATGCTGTATTACCCGCATTCCCTGTCTACCTGTTCTCGTTCGTTCGTGTCCCGTTTCTTTCGTGGATCGGCCGAGTCTGGTTGGACTCTGGCTGATGCACCCCTTGGTCCCAGTTCCAGTCGTTGCGAGGGACGGCGTTCAGACCGGTTCACGCGTCTTTTTGTGCAGGTGGGACGAATGGGTACCTTTAGCGCGTCTCCTCAAGTTTAATGAGACCAATGTCGCGCTTCAGAAAGCACTTTCGAGCCAGGCGTCTCAAGCGGCTTCCTCTTCGGCGGCGGGAAGTAAAAAAGGTGCGGGAGGGGGCGGTGCAGGCGGCGCAGGAGGTGGAGCTGGAACTGGGACTGGACGAGGCGGGAGGAAGGACGGGAGGGGGACGAAGCGAGGTAGGGAAGAGGTGAGTCTTAGGTTTCGACGACGGGCATATGGCGAACGGGCGCATGCTATTCGTTTCGGGTCTTGGCTCTGCTCTCGCTTTTTCTTTCTCTCTTACAGTGGCTACCGTATCTCGTCTCTCTGATTGCTGACTTGTTGGGCGATGTTGTAGGATGAAAATAGTCGCAAGCCGGAGATGAAGTTGAATGTGCCGGAGGTGCTCAAAGTGCTCCTCGTTGATGATTGGGAGGCTATCACGAAAAACAACCAGGTACGTCCATTGCTTGAATATACGCATTTCCGTCACAATCAAGATGACCCGCTTCTGTTACCCGTGATGTGGTTTTGACGTTCGTGGTGTCGTGGATCTAGCTGGTGTCACTTCCCCGAACGCCCAACGTGGTCGAAATTCTGCAAGAATTCAAAGAACATGTTACGAAAATGGGGAAACAAACCAGGCATGTCACCTTTTTGGTGTTTATGATAACCTCCTCACTGGGTTTCAACACAGCTTACGTGACCCTGACCTCGTCCTTCCTACCATTATTTCCGGGCTTACAGTTTACTTTGATCGCTCCCTCGGTGCGAACTTGCTGTACCGTTTTGAGCGCCCTCAGTATGCGGAGATCCGCAAGGCGTATGTTACTGGTCCTAAAGTCCAGGTTGGGCAGGAGAAAGACATGAGCGCAATCTATGGCGCAGAGCATTTACTGAGAATGTTGGGTATGTCCTCAGTCTCTTTCATGGTCGGATAGATCGCACGGGCGTGGGTTGATGACACTGTTTCAGTGAGTTTGCCCCAGATGGTAGCCAGCTCAACGATGGATGCGGAGAGCATAGGGCTGGTAAAGGACTATGTAAACGAGTTGCTCTTGTACGTGCTTGCTTTCTCCGTTTCGTTTCTCGTGAGTATTCACGATCGTCCCAGGTTTCTTGTGACCGAGCGCGATAGGCTATTCCTCACGGAGTATCAAAGTGCGAGTTTACAATACCAAAATATCTCGCGCTCGTAATTTTATTCTCATTTGTGCCTCTGTCTCGATCGATCCATGGCCTGACCTCGCAGCGATCTCGCCATGGGCGCGTCTTTCTCACCTCAGTTTGGGTTACTCACGTGATTCGTGCAATACCTGACGTCATACCATAGCTGAGGATATAAAGTCGATCTCGCGTTACAGGGCTCGGCCCCACTTTTTTGCAATGACTTCCATTCTCACAGGTGCAGCCCGCGCAGCGCACTCCGCGGCAGCCAGCGTCCTCGCCACGGCCCAGATTAGCCCTGATGAAGAGATACCCCCGGCAAACGTCAAAGAGGGTGACCCTCTAAACAGTTTTACGCTCGATCTCACCGGAAAGAACATTATCGTGAGCCTCGTTTTCAATGTTTTTTTAAAACCAACGTCGAAAACTGTACACGACACTGATCGACCGTCGCGCTTTAGCTTGGTGTCCCGGGCGCGTTTACGCCTGAATGCAGCTCTCAGGTAACCCAGTATATCCAGGACTACGACAAGTACAAGGCGAAGGGGATCAAGGACATCTACGTCGTCGCTGTCAACGATATTTTTGTGACCAAGTATGTTCTCATCCGCTCGTGCTCACGCATGTAGTCTGCTAAGATGACGCATACACGCAGGGCTTGGAAGGAAATGCTTGCCCCGGAAGAAACTGGTGCATTGTCTTCTCGTGCCGGACGTGCGCTCATTCTCATTGCCGAATGTCAGGTGTTCGGTTCATCGCAGACGACAGGGGCGAACTTACGAGCAGGCTCGGGCTCATCTTTGATGCCTCTGGTCTTCTGGGCTCTCCGCGTTCAAAGGTGTGTGAAGTGCATACTCGATCATCCATTCTGCCTTCCGTTTTATCCGTTCCTTGTGATCGAGCCACCAGTTTGGACTTGGACCAATGATTGCTGTCTTGGTATCTAGCGTTATGTCATTTTTGCGCAAGACGGCAAAGTCGAGTTTATTGCCGTTGAAGAACACCCCGCCGATATCAAGACGACGGCCTCTAACGTGGTTTTGGCCCAGATTGAGTAGTTTCTTCGAAGAAATGCTAGGGAGAGGAAGCCTGCCTCAGGACTGTGATGTAAGACTAGGAGTAATTGCAACCACTACATGTATGCACGCAATTTTTGGAAGGAATCATGCGCTACGATCCCGAATCCAAGGCGGTACTTTTATACTCGACTACAAGGCTCATTCCGCGTGTACATTTATATTCCTGCGTCGTGAGCGAATAATAGATATTACAATGAATCATGAAGGCGTTCGAGAGCATATGCAGACCGAAGAGTGAGCTTGAACGGGAAGGGCTTCGAGCGAACGGTCCCTCCTGTATTATAGAATTCCATCGCAGGCGGGGTAATCTCGTTGCCATGCTGATCGACCGCCTTGTGAAAATCGAATGCCCAAAGCAGCGTTGCAATGGTGATGAAGAGGGAATTGACGGCGACATGTCGCCCAACGCAGATGCGTCGACCGTACCCAAAGGCCAAATCGTCATAACGAACATTCGTCTGCCGTGGTTCTGATGCCAAGAAACGTTCGGGTATGAAGGCGTCCGGATCATCAAAGAGCGCAGAGTCATGCGTGATGGACCTATCGAGTTGCAATGAGATACTTTAGCCTGCGGTTATTATGAATACGCTCATGCTAACCATAAATTGTTTAGGATCATGGCGCCTTTCGGGATTGCATAACCTTGGTAAGTGAAGTCCTGATTTAAAAAAAAAAACGTCAGCACAATGAATGTATCTAAATGGGACGTTCACCTCAGTCGCTACGTGCGGTGCACCAATTGCCACGACTGGGCGCCATCTGAACCGAGTAAGGACACGCCACGTTCAATGGTGAAGAATTATTTACCGCAGAACTTCCTTAACGATGGCCTCAATGTACGGCAGACGATCACGGTCACCGAATGTTGGGGGTCGGTCTCCGACTTCAGCATCAAGCTCCTCTTGGGCTTTGCGAACAACATGAGAGTGGAGGATCATGGCCAAAATGAAGTAGTGCAGCGCCGTAGAGCTCTATTTGTGTATGAGCAAACGCTGATTTAAGAGATGACCGATGTACCGTTTCGCTAGGCTGAGAAGTCGTTTGTTCAGCGAGCGACTGAGGTTAAGAGCGGAAATCTACTTACAACATCATACCGCTGATCCAGGCGACATCCTCGTCCGAGAGACCTTGAGATTTTTTGCAATCATTCAATAATGCGCAGAAGTTGAGCTTTGCAGGATCGTGCGAGACGAGCTACAATATGGGGTGGTTGAGTCCCCAGAACAGCATGTCGGCTGTGAATCACCTTGCGCTTGATGGCTTCGTCAGACAAGTTGGTGAAGAATGCATTGGCGCGGGCAAAAAATTTGCTTGCGTACCTGTACAAGATCAATGCGTCTACTGCATAGATATCAATAAGGACTCAACTGTTTGAACGGTGCCAAGCAAGTGGGCAAGTAGTTAAGTACCGGAAGTACATCAACAATCCCTCCGCCGGGACTGAGAGCCTCCAAGAAGCGGTCTGCAAGATCATTTACTTCTTCCAAATTCTTGTCGCCTGAAATCTTTAGAGGCGGTCCGCCATAGATGGCCCTCCAAACAGTGGACGCAGATGTGCGACGTAAGTTCGCCTCAAGATCATCCTTGAGCACTCCTGAGAGAAGATCACGAACAAGGAGAAGCGCTTCGTGTTCCTGCACAGGGAAGAAATGCTCTGGGCGACGGAGCGCATCGTGTGCACCACGGCGATGTTTACGCCATCTCGATACAATTTAAAACGTAAGAGCTACTAGTGGGTAAGTTTTTCCGGTACCTGTCACTCACTTTTCTCCATACTTCTGGGCAGAGTAAATTAGTTCTTCCCATCAGTTCGCTCGCCTGCCAATACATTCCTGAGGAAAAAATACAATAGCAACCTGAGGCGAGTCTAGGCTTACCATAATCCAATCAGGGCGCGAGGAGGTCACCGCGGACATCTTGTCAAGAACATCCGACGCAATGGCTGCGTTCGCTACCACCACGATGATGCCGCCTAATGCATTCAAGGAGTAGATAGGTCCATGTTGATTTTTCCACTCGTCCAGTTGCAAATGCGTCAGATTGACGAGCTGTAACGTGTTGCCGAGAAATGGAAGTCCAGGAATAGATGGCGGGAGGTTTCGATTCGCCCGACTTCGAGACAACTGAACCACAAGAGAAACGAATGCGCCTGATACCAACGCCGTTTTCCAGTCGAGACCCATGATGACTTTGACGAGTGAGGGATGAGTAGGTGAAACAGCGGCTTTCTGAAACTCTCATGGCAATGCTCTTATGGACTCAACCGTTTGTCTCCTTGTCATCTTGAATTCGTAAGATGAGGGTCTGGTGCGGCCGGGAAGATTTTATGCGGATTACGTCTGCTCTCTACAGATACGCAAAGTCGTGACCATGCCAGGAGCATCTGTGTAGCCCGTACTACATTATAACGGTACTCACATCGGCTCTTGCAGCTAGACTGATCTGGGCTTGGTAAGTACAGCTTGGCCCAGGTCGGTCCCACGATGCACACGGCATTGATCGTGGCGTTGCGCTGGCTCCACTGTCATCGTAATCGTTGGTGGTATCGATTCACATGAATAGGTGCCAAGCCCCACGTCTTATCGTGCCCAGCTGGTAGCTGGCAGCTATCGCCATCTGAGGTACGGCGTCGCCCAGATCTACTCGGCATCACAGGAAGGCGGCCAATCCAAGTCAAATATGCTCCCGCGATGGGAAACGTGGTAGCAGCCGCCGTTCTCATAGTTTCACAACTTTCGGTGTCTCGCCAGGCACCAGCTGGCCATTCCACTTAGGCCCAGGTGTATGTGTATAAGTGCTGACAACGTATGCTCATCCTTTTGGGAGGCCAAATGGCTAATAACCAACACGCCGTCGATGCTTGTACTTTACTACGTTGCGCATCTCCGTCGGTTGCGGAGCCTTCCAATCCGTGGGTTCGTCCAATCTTCCTTCGGAAGTGGATGATCCCAACTTGTCACCCTTGCCACGAACCTTCCGTATATGCCGTCATTTGTTCTTCCCCGTCTTTCCACGCGAAACCAAAAGGGTTGGCACGGCATGACCTATTATATGGTGAGTGGCAGCTTGACTGTGATCTCACTTATATCCTTGCCACAATTCCACTCACAACTCACGATGCCTCCCAATATTAATGTGACTACAGCTTTCTTGACTGGGCTCATCGCATTCTCCTTCCTCTATGGCGAGTCCTTAATGTGGAGGTTGGACCACCGTCACTCACTCGCAAGGCCTTCTAATAGGTGTCTATTTTTTTCTCTTCTTGGGGAGTCTCTATGTGCTTCTCTTCAAGAATGCGTCCGGAAGAGTAAACTACATCATTCTTGGAGGGACGCTCTTGCAGTTCGTTTTGATTACTGTCTGGTTGGCACACCTCTTTTCTATAAAGCTCTGCCCAAGCTGATGATTACTTTCACAGCTACGCGATCCGTTGGGACCGCATATACACAGCGTTTATAACAAACGGTGGCACTCCCGATGGGCCCCTTCTGTTTCTGGTTCAGCTTGATGACTGGTACGTCGGATTCTGCAAAGCATTTTCTCCCAGACATACTTTTGTAGGCGGGAACTGTCTAGCACAGCACTTTGGGCAGTGACAGGTGCCCTCGGGGATATCATGTTTGTGAGCGTGGCTTGTACGTCGTTCTGTCGTTCTGCTGATAATTTCTAGATCTATCGACTCTACGTCGTCTGGAACTGCCGCCTTCGACCCTGTCTGGTACCCTTGATACTATTGGTGGGAAGCTTAGGTGGGCTCGGATGTTGTAGTTGCCTCCGTCGTGCTAATCCCCCCTGTAGTAACCACCATTGGTCTCTTATCCGTGCTAGATAACCCTGTCACGACGGCATACACAACCGACCTCAGTCGTTGGGTCTTTGCGTTCCTGTGTTGCAATTTAGCCCAGAACGTCCTCGTGAATGTGCTCATCATCGTTCGAATTTGGCGAGTCAATGCCCAGAGTACTCCATTCAAGGTCGGAGCCACTCTTCGGCCGGTCATAATCGTTCTTTTGGAAAGTGGGGCATTGTACAGTTCCTCTGTACTTGTCTTTCTCTTAGTATGTACCATTTCAAGTTACCTTTTTCTTCCAACTGACTGTTTCGACACCAGACATATGCACTTCAGAACAACGCAGCTATGGTGTGTTTCAATTCTCCTGTGGTTTACTTGCCTTTGACGTTATCCCTTCACAGATCATGACGGATGTGGTACCACCTATCATGGGCATCGCGTTCAACATCATTATCGGTTCGTGTTCTGTTTACGCAAAGCTATCTGTCTAAATTGCTTTAATCTAGTGCGCATTGGCTTTGCCTCTTCAAGAGATGATACCACTAGCAAAATCGCCGCCAGCAGTACCGTTATTTTCTCCCCTCCTCCCAATAACATAACCTACCCCCTCCACAATCTCACAGAGACTGCATCCTCTACGGACTACAAAAGAGGCAGCATGCTCGACCATCGTGAGTTTGAGAGCGCGTAGGTGTTGGAGTCGCAACTGCCGCACAATCAAACCGGCCCACTGGAGGAAAAGTGTTTCTATGGTTTCGAGCGGGCCCGTGGTAAAACATCGACAGGGAAGATTGATCTTGGAGTTTACATATAAGATGCTGCACGGCAAGGCATCAGGATATATCCAGCTCGCCTTTTGTGAGCACAGGCTGTTGATAGTGAAATTTTCGCTTTACATCTTGTCGCCCCCGGGTCATTCCTTTGATATTCTTATGTGCGCTTTCAGTGCAGGGGAGGTTGGGTTGTCCAGCCAACCACGGGAATATAACGTTCGTTATGTGGTTAGGAGTGCTGTACCTTATGCTGGTGACCTTGTATATGATTCTATTCTGTCACCAAGTCCAAGGGGTAGGGTTCATCTTGGTCGTGTAAAGAGTTGCTTGTTGAAATGCATCAGCACATCCTTTGTCAATGGGTTCTACATCGGCCTCGGGGAGTACGGCCTGAGCTAGCTTAGCGCTTGGGGTTACGAATGGTGTGTACATAGAGGATCAGTTGTACGATGGATCGGCCGATCCTCTACGTAACACTGGCGCCTCGCTCGAGCGAAAACTCCTTGTTGTCTTGTGTAACATTAGACCTGCCCGGGTCCGATCAATACGACCAGAATAACCCATTAAATCATTGTGAAGCCTAAATGTGATCCTCGAGTCAGGTACAGGTAAGACTGCCCGAGGTGAAATCTTGTTGGGGATACCCACAGCCAAGGTTCCAATAGACCAATTTCGAGGGCAAGAGCCTCGTCGAGATCAGGCTGTGTCCCGAGCTGGGCAAACGGGAATGTACTTCCGGGTGGTGTTTTGTCGCATTGCATCGGAGGGCGAGTGCCTCACCAAGGTAAGACAGTGTGCCGCATGGTGAGACACGAGAATGGAGGTAATCCGCCATGCGACCCAGTAAAGGATTTGGTGCGGATATTCCTGTAGGCAAAGGCCGAATGCGTTGCGTTTGATAGAATTGCCCCCACCAAGGTCGGAGGGTATTCCAATTCGCTGGAAAGTGATCGAGACGAGTGCTCTGGAAGGAGTTCCGATGGACTCCAGTAGAACGCCAAAATGCCTTGAGAGAAAAGCCACCTGTGCTGTGGCGAGAGCGGTAGTTGACGTGGCAACTTGCAACGTTAGTGAAATGATCAACAGGGAGCGCTAAATTGATTTGGATCTGCCACTCAGAGTCGTTGGGTGCGCGACCTAAATGATTTTATTCTCATTCTGTAACTCTTCAAGTTCTGCCAGTTTGGGGCTGCTTCTTGCGAACTTGACGACCAACTTGCATCCTACAACGTCCGGCACCTAGTACCCACGCGGCGGGCAGGGCGGTGCTTTCGGATCGCCAGAGATGGTGGGCCTGTGTGTCGGTCGGCGGGACCATCATACCGCCGAGTCTAGGACATCAGGTCCACGTTCCCGATCTGTACACCGACCAAGTTTGCTGCTGGACCCCTCTTCTTTCTGCTCAAGTTCCTGTAATCGCTTCCAGCAAACCTGCTGTCAACTTGTTGTAAGCCTGTCGAGATTCCCCTTCGTTAACCATAACCCTTGGCAGGCTGTATCCCAGAGCGCCATGCGCGAACTATACAATTCACCGGCACTGATCTTGGCGATACTTCTTTGAGAGACCCCGAGATGAGCTATGTGCATCACCCAATCCAGAGTGAAATTCCCTGCACTGCAGCACTGGGTCGGGGTTCTCTGTCCCCCTGGAACAGCGTCTCTTGCGCACAATTCCTCACTGTCCTTTTATCGGGCCTTAGCGCGCAAGTCGGGTAGGTCTGGGCTGGTCCTTGCCTTCTTCTCGTCCGTTCCCGTTTTGTTATCCAGCCACCGGCGACCTTTCCCGGTCTCCCGCGCCTGTTACGTTCGTCTTCACCCTTAACGTCGTTCGTCCTGGCTGGTCTGTGACATACAGGGTCATGCTCCCAGGACTTCGGTCATTCCTGGGTGTAATTGTAATTCTGTGTTTATCCCACCCCCAGTGCCGTGCCCTGGACAACAAGTTGCCTTCATGGATTAGTGGGTTCCACAGCGCGAACGAAGTATGTTGTTCAATTTCCTACACTTTGACGATCGACAGTTAACCCAAAGGGCAACCCGACCCTACAGATGTCGGGTGCGAATCAGTTGGCGGAATGTGAGACGTTGAAAGTCTCCCTTCCGTCGGAGGCGAGCAATCTCTCAAGAAAGGATTTATCATATCATGTCCTCGCGTTCGAACCGGAGGGGAAGGCGATGGTGTCCCTTCTTGACTATGAGTCGTCTATGCATTGGACTGTACAATATCCTGCAGGTGCGATGGCTGTCGTCCTTCATAACAGCAATGTCCTCAGTATCCGACCCTCCAGGTACCCAGCTCTTTATAGCGCTTTTTGACCCGTTTGGTACATTGCAGGGTGTTCTCCCAGCTGTGTACACAGTAATTCGTGGGTCCACTTGCCCTTGTCCCCATTTTCATCGCCCATTTACCTGACCTCTCCTACTCGCCTTAGCAGGCTCAACAGACTGCCTGACCAAGTCTGGGTCACATATTGTTCGAGAGGCAACCCAGCTGCAAATATCCTCATCTGTTTCTGGCCACCTCGTACCATGTGGTTCCTGGGAAATGTCTTTTTCTGGGGGGAATCCACCATACTCAGTCGACATTGTAGCCCTTGAATCCGGCGCACTGTACCATTACTCTGTACCCTCCGGAAAACACATCTTGTCGTACACGAGCGACGGGGAGCTCTCTGGACAAGTCATCGGTGAGTTTGGTTGTCAATTGATGGCGATCTGATGGCTAAACCACAAGGTATGCACTGCCTTTCTGTGCGCGTGGATACCTTGTCATTCCCGATAGTTCTGCTTAGCGATGCGTGAGTCATCCACTGCTCGAGCAACGTTCGTGTGTGCTTTGCTGACGACGTGTTTTTCTCGTCCCTACAGGAATGACGCGTTCGGCGCGGCGGGCTTCACCATTGACGTTGCTGATACCCAACACACCCCATCGCCGGACATCTCTGATGTATTCTCAAAATGCCGGTCGGCGTGGCCCAGAGAGCTTCTGTTCGAGTTGCACGAACCACCACTTCTAACATCACACCTGGCTCATCGCAACCTCTCCGATCATTTTCATATACGTTTGAGCCGAAACATGGCTACCATCACTATCAGCCCTACAGACGCAACCATCATTATCGTCCTCGTTTCGCTAAGTGGAGTAGGCATTATGTTGATGGCCATCTACGCTATTGTCAGATACCGCCGGCGGAGAAAAATTCTTGCTGCTCAAGACACCCTTCCGAGACCGTTTGAGGCTCCTGTGCCTGCACCAAGTCAGACTTCTCCCCCTATGCTGAGCATTCCCCGGAGAAGTTACTCACCAAGCGGGGATGGATGCATGTGTGGGGCCCCGGGGAAGGAGGTGTCTGCGGAGACCAAACCTTCAAGAGCAGGCCCTGTTCCGATACCAACAGTAACTGCGCCTCCACAACTCCAACCCATCCTGCCTCGCAAGGTACTCGTACAGTCCTCTTCCGACGCATTGTTACCCTCGAATCGTGCTGGCCCTTCTTCTTATCGCCCCCCATTCCGCTCCCGGTCACACCTTCGCGGCCCGATATCGCTGGATGCGCAGTCGCGGTGGCAGTCTGGTCCAGGCCTGCAGCCCTCGTTGTCATTTTCTTCCCTTCCCAGACGCACACAATCCCAACGTACAGCCAGTGTCTCTACATTAGCTGGTTCTGTTCAACAGCAGCGCATCGGCGGGGAGGAGCGCGCGCTCTGGATCTCGCGTTCCACGGGTGAGCTTTACAGCGCTGCGTCCTCCGAACCGCGCTATCGGTTGCCGGGGTATGGTCCACACAGGGCACGTTCCTCACCGAGCAGGGGTACCACCCTTGGCGATGGTCGAGGTGTCAACGTGGGGACGGCTCACCGTCCCACGAAACACTTGCGACACTGGCATTCTGCGTCACAGGTGGTGCACGTCCAGAGCATACGGCAGGAGTCCGAAGACGGTCCTGAGGTGACAGCTGTCTTCCAGCATCAAGATGCCGGAGTGATGCAGGAGTTACCGCCACCGTATCACAAGCTAGTCATATCTGCTGCGGATGTATGATATTTGCCATTGGATATGGCAGTATCAGTTATATTATGCCATCTTTCTGATCGGAAGGGAAGGAACAGACGACGCGTGGAAGTATACCAATAGCAGTAGTCCTGCGATAGGGGCATCATCTAGATCGTCGCACAAACCGGAGACCAAGAAATGTTGTATTGGTACGACAAAAATTGGATGCTGTTGGCTACTGAGTCTGAGCCCCATAGCCCCTGGTGCCCTCAGCGAAGCCCCACGATGTCTCCAGGTGCAACGAATCTGAAATTCGTACTCCAGCGGCTGTGATGGTTGCGAGTTGATACTGAACAGATGATCAGTGTCTGATATGTATCTAGGCATAAACGAAGTGGCGAACGAACCTTGTTCAAACTTCGAGCGTCGCGGTAAAAGAGAACGCGCATGTTATCCTCTAGTATTTTTCGTGCTTGTTCCTCTGTCAATTCATTCTCGTAACCTTCTACGGCTTTGCGAAGCAAGGGTTGCGCGATGTACGATCCGTATCCGGTTGCAATCGTCGAAGCTGTATATGTCGTTCCCAAAAGATCGACATACGACAAGAACCTGCATGAAACTATACATCAGCACCTCATGGAAAGCCATAGACGTTGCCATGCACCTCTTTCCATCTTTGAACCCGCCAATGATGAGCGAATTCCAGAGGGGATTGAGCTTCGTGCGTCGCCCGTACATGACTTGCGACAGGTACTCGTGTATCTCTACTGGACCCAGCTCATGTCCGTCCTGTGCTGCAATCTCCTCGACCGCGATGTCGTCAAGTAATCGTTGTATGTACTGAAAGTCGGACATATCGCCGCTTGCGCCGATAACGGTGTAGTCACCGACGGCCTGGAGACGTTGCACGTCCTTGAAACGCGCAAGCGAGCCGTATGATGCTGGACGGCCATGAGAACGGCCGCGCGTGTTCGAAAGAAGATATGGACACACCGAGGTTGTCGGCTGCCATCATGATACCGTCCTTGTATTTGATGGCGAGGACGCTCGTCCCGGTAACGATTGGTTGTTGTGTGCGCTGCACGCTTCCTGCAAACGTATCTTTGGTCCGATTGTTCGGGGTTGGATAGGTCCCATATAGGTCGATCGCATCGTTTCCCTTTCATCGTCACTGAATCAGAGCCAGCACCGTTGGCGAAAGATCAACTTACAGGGCGTCCCCAGTTGGTAGAAAGGTGGTCCATGATGGTAGATTGCGTTCAAGATCGACGCGCAAGCTCGACGTGTAGGCTTGAATGGTGTTTACCCATGTTTGTTATACCTTTGACTCTTGACCATGTCCACCCCACACACGCCAAACCCATTCATTCAGATGACAGCCATTCCTCAAACACCCACACCACCCTCGCGCGGACGAGGCGCAAAGCGCGGCAGGAAACCGAGGGGCGCTGCCCTCACCTCTGGCCCCGTGAGCCATCAGGTCAGTGTTGCAAATGCAATGAGTGGGGTGGCAGGAACAAGTGTGGTCGGTGTGGGAGGGCCACAATTTACACCGGTTCAATGGATAAACCCAGCAATGCCTGCTGCAGGTCCCTCGACACCTATCCCAGTTCCCGTCGTTGTGCCTGCGCCAGCAACCGCGAATCAATCCGTAGCCGATGGTTCAACGGCTGGTCCTAGTGTTGGTGTGAGCGATGTCATCATGGGTAGCGGAGAAGAAGCTGGTCCTTCTACTTTGATCACAATACCATTAGGAGCAACGGCTCCGACAAGTGCTGCAATCGGTGCCACTGCCGCGACGGGCGGGAGTGCAGGCACTCCGAAACCCGGAGCTGGTGCTGGAGATGAGGATGGTGAAGGAGAGGATGAGCTCTTACCTGCAATGGCCGACGACGATTATTCGGCACAGTTGTCATGGCAAAGCGAGAGCAAAGACAATCTAAAGTGCGTGCTACATATGACGTTTGCGGTCGACCACAAGAAGGTATCGTCTGACATGAGGATTTGCGTTGCAGAGTGTTGATGGACAACTTCAGTCCGGCCCAGTATGACCGTTTTGAGGCATACAGACGGCACGCATTGCCCAAACAAGCAGTAAGAAGGGTAGGTTTTGTGAGTAATATGTTCGCGCAAGATGACGAGTTCTCTGCTTTGGCAAAGGTTATACAACAAACTACGGGACAGCAAGTCTCTCAGCCCGTTGCTCAAGTTGTCGCTGGCTTTGCCAAGGTGTTTGTGGGTGAGATAGTAGAGAAAGGTAAACATCCTTTGCCGTCCATCGCCTGTCTAGGCGTCGAAGCTGCCCCACATGCTAAACTCATTTCTTTGGACTCGGCGACAGCACGAGCAGTTCAAGCCCGGAGAGGCGAAACTGGACCGTTGTCACCCGATCATCTACGAGAGGCGTACAGGCTCTACCAAGCGGAAACGGGGAGAGTAGGGAGCGCGAAGCCTGGGAGAGGCAAAAAATTGTTTGTGAGATGATGGTCGGCTTGCCGTACGACTGTGTCCCCCTGGTCGATCTCTGTCTTGCTCCCTCCACCAAGTTCGTGCTAGGTGTATAAACCAGCGAGGATAAGGCGAGGTGATAGGCAGTAAATGAAGACTCATTTTCATGTCAGGGGTGAGCGTATGTTCGTTGATCGACTTCGGTGATGAAGCCAGCGGTGATATGTTTCTATTCCTCGACTAGGAACGCTAACTTGAAGGTCTCCCCGAGCAGAGGGTAATTCTAGTGTCTCTGCTATATGGAGATGGTGGTGAAGTCTGTCCATGAGCGCTTGAGCCTGGTCTGGGTCCTCTCATAGGTTTGCGACCCTTGGCGTGCATTGGCGATGTGATCTGCTTTTAAGATGGCCTCTGACTGCTAAGTGCTTCCCCTGAGACGATGTTCCTGAGGAGCCTTGGCGATGGTTAGTCTCGGCGTCCGCTTGGTAATTTTGCGTGACGAAGGACGCAGAGCCAATCAGATCTTTTGTCGACGCTGAATACCTCCATCATAAAACCCCAAGGATCACGAAGTGGAGAGACTGGAGCACATACATCGAGTCTTCGTCTCATGCACGGAAAGAGCCCACCCTATATTGCGGATGAACCACTGAAACTTACCCGGGGAGAAGATGTCATGATTGAATCTTTGCTGGTATTCTGAATCAATTAACCGTCGAGCATTAATGGGGTAGTGGTAACCTGGGTCGTTGCCATCGACCCGCCGGGGGTTCGATTCCCTCTTAATGCATTTGTTTTTTCTTTACTTCCCAGATGGGTGTGACAATGTCACGCCCTCACCAAATCTTACTATTAGATCAGCATATTTTCTGTGATCAAACTCTGTAATTGACCATCACCACGCTTTACACCGCTCCAGGCAGCTCCTCCATTCGAGACATGTCTAAACCAAAGGAAAACCCTTACCTCGCACACCTTCCCCCAAGTCAGAGAGGGACGAGCTCTGGTGCTCCGAGAGGCGCTGAGAACGAGCCACTGTTTGGTTTCCTGCCACGCAAGGTGACAGCCAAGCAAGTCCACAAGGCGTTGGTAAGATTGAGCCCGGTCTCTGGCTCGTTCGTTTGACGTTCTCCTACGCTTTCAGGAGCATGATATGAATCCTTTCACCAAGATTCCACACAGTCCTCAGTACAAGAAAATTTTGGAGGCACGACAGAAACTCCCTGTTTTTGCACAGATGGAAGAGTTCTTCAAGATGGTGCGTCCGCGTCTAACCCCCAGTTGTATCATGACTCGTTTGGTGCGATCTAATGTTCATGTCAAACGTGCTGACGACATGTCTGCAGTTCAATACGAACCAGATTATCGTCATGGTTGGCGAAACCGGATCCGGCAAGACTACACAGTAAGTTGGCAGTAGAGAGAGACTCTTTCCTGTCTATCTTTTTGAACCGCGAACTTATAGACCGGTCTCTTTTCGTCGATAGAATACCTCAGTTTGTTGCATTTTCGGACCTCCCGCACACAAAAGGAAAAATAGTTGCTTGTACGCAACCGCGACGGGTTGCTGCCATGTCAGTTGCAAAGCGCGTTGCTGACGAGATGGACGGTGAGTTGTTACTTATTGCTCACATCAGATGCTTATATTATCGTCCTCCCTATAATGTAGTTCAACTTGGGCGACAGGTTGGCTACTCGATACGTTTCGAAGACATGACCGAGCCTGGTACAACATTCCTCAAGTATATGACGGACGGTATGCTTCTGCGCGAAACCATGAACGACCCCGATCTTAAGCGCTATTCAACCGTCATCCTCGACGAGGCTCACGAGCGGACCCTGGCTACCGACATCCTCATGGGTCTCTTGAAGTCCCTTGCCAAGAGACGATCCGACCTTAAAATTATTATCATGTCCGCCACCCTTGACGCGCTCAAGTTTCAGAAGTACTTCGGTATCAAAGAAGGGTTTCCCGCGCCATTGTTCAAGGTACCCGGACGGACCCACCCTGTGGAAGTCTTTTACACACAGGAGCCGGAGCCCGACTACGTCGAGGCAGCGATTCGGACAGTTTTAATGATCCACCGCGCAGAAGAGCCAGGTGACGTCCTACTTTTCTTGACCGGAGAGGAAGAGATAGAGGATTCCTGTCGCAAGATCAAACAAGAAGCCGACGATCTTGTCAACCAAGACCCGGAGTCTGTTGGTCCTCTCGTCTGCATCCCTCTCTATTCGTCCCTTCCCCCTTCTCAACAACAGCGAATATTCGACCCTTCTCCACCAGCTCAGACACCCGATGGTCCTCCGGGGAGAAAAGTAGTCGTTTCGACGAACGTTGCAGAGACCTCCCTAACAATCGATGGTATTGTTTACGTTGTCGATCCGGGCTTTTCTAAGCAGAAGGTGTATAACCCGCGCATACGAGTCGAGAGTTTGCTGGTGAGCCCGATATCGAAGGCTTCGGCTCAGCAACGAGCAGGACGCGCTGGACGTACGCGTCCCGGCAAGTGCTTTAGACTGTACACCGAGAAGGACTTTATGTCCGAGCTTGAGGAGCAGACGCATCCGGAAATTCTCAGGAGTAACCTAGCAAATACTGTATTAGAGTTGGTGAAGGCGGGAGTCAAGGTGCGAGTATTCACCGATGGTCGTCGAGTGGTCGTTCATACGTTCGCGCTTAGGATCTTGTACGGTTTGATTACGTGGATGCTCCTGCACCAGAGACACTCATGCGTGCTCTGGAACTATTGAACTATTTGGCCGCGCTGGATGACGATGGTGACCTTACCGCACTGGGGAGCATCATGGCCGAGTTCCCGCTGGATCCGCAGGTGCGTGCCATGTTTATGCGTTGTCGGGGGAGGCTTATTCATGCTCTTCTTAGCTTTCGAAGATACTCTTATCCAGCCCCGAGTTCAATTGCAGCAACGAGATTTTGACAATCACTGCAATGCTGTCTGGTAAGGGCAACAACTCTCCTTTGAATGGACACTTACCTCGGCCCCAGTACCAAATGTATGGCTTCGACCAAATAATCAGCGTAAAGAGGCAGACGCTGCGAAGGCTTTGCTAACCGTCCCGGACGGTGATCACCTGACTCTGCTCAACGTGTACAACTTTTATATGCAAAGTAGGCAGGCACCTTTTGTAATTTAATTTCTCCATCGATCACTCACGTTGGACAGATAAGGACGATAGGAGTTGGGCTTGGAATAATTACCTCTCTGCACGTTCACTCGCTCAGGCGGAAAACGTTCGTCAACAACTGGAACGTACTATGGAGCGCTATGAAGTAGCACTCCTATCGACCGCGGATGAAAAGAAGAGGTACATGAACATTCGGAAAGTACTGTGTTGTGGCTTCTTTATGCAAGTCGCGCACAAGGAGGGTGAAAAAGGCAACTATCTGACGGCCAAAGACAACCAAGTACGCTGCATTTGCTCTAGTTCTCGCTATACAAGTAGATTGATGGGACGACGGTGCTAGGTTGTTGGATTACACCCGTCATGCGGCCTAGATACGCAGCCAGAATGGGTCATTTTCAATGAGTTCGTCCTGACCACGAGACCGTATATCCGGACGGTGACAGATGTCCGGCCTGAGTGGTACGTCCCTCGGCCAGTGGTAGTTGTGGTCTGGATGCCAATTGATCGCGTGGTTCACAGGTTACTCGAATTTGCGCCTTCTTACTTTGATCTTGCAAGCTTCCCTGACGGAGAGACAAAGAGAGCCTTTCAACGTATTGCCAACAAGCAAGCGGGCAAGTCTAGAAGCGAGGGGGGCGGAGGATCGGTCCAGAAGAAACAGAAAAAGGGAGCTCCTGCTTGATGCGCACACGGTTCCTCGTTCCTCTCTATCGGGCGAGCTATCGTTTACTATAGATGTTTTCACGAAATGAATACTCTTTCTTCGTTGAAATGACAGTGCTCAGGTACGACATCAGTTCTTGAGTCTCGCCATGTTGCAAGGCCACATCCGTAAGTTGCTAACTTTGAATCAAACGAGGTCGACGCGGTTCGCCGGATGATTCAGCCGGACACTAGGGTGGAAACCAAAGCAATATGTACCCGAACCTTTAATCCGCCGCGACGACCTCGTGCAATTAGCTGGGATGCCTTAGTGCGCATCCGCTGGTATGCCAGTGCTGGTCCTGGCGCTGGGTGTTGTGATTTGGGACCGGTATTCATGCACCACTACGTTGGTAAAACTTGGTATCACGATAAATAAAGACTTGAATTTTTTTTGGTTCCATCGATGTTCGCATCGTGTACTATCTGTTTGGGGAACAGTAATACTCTCCGCTCAGATGGAGTGTCTAACATGTTCTTTCTAAATAAATAAATAAATCTCTAACCATTGGAGCATTGAAGATTGTCACTTCGTCCGACAGTGATCCAACCGAAAGCGTCGAGACACTGCCCATTATCTAGCAAGCGCGGGGCGCTGATGCTTTATGTTTGTGCCTGTAGAAAATTCGTGAGCGATAGACAGCACGGGATGCACGATCACTGGCTCACTCAACGGCTCTCGTTGCTACATTCGCAGCACCCCGAACTTCAATATCGATTGAGGACTTGTGAACGACGAAACCACAACATAGACTCACAACCCTGAGATGTGAGCACAGTCGTCAGGACAGCAGTGCCTGGGGACATGCTCTTTGAACCCTCCAGTGTCGACGTCCCTGTCGATAGGTGACTTGGGTAACGCGGCTACAACGGACAATATGCCGAAGAGTGCGAGTATCGTCTTGTTGAACAGCATGGTGTACACGGCAATGCTACGCTGTATGGGTCGCTACCGAGACGAGCCTTGCTCAGGTGGATGATGTGTTTTTTTTTTCGGGGGGCTCACCTGGTAGAGTATGCAAGGCAAAGAGGGTGGTGTGGTTCCGGAACACAGTTCTGATCCAACAATTTAATACTCCAGTATTTGAGGAGCTATGGTCGCCAAACAGGTGCCACCCTTGCGATGACTTGACATGACCGACGACAAGCCTTGGTAACGAAAATGGCGAGGACGACATAAACATGAGGTGGTTCCGTTTCACCTTGAATTATCGTTGTTCCATGAGACAGCGGGGCCCTTCAAATTAGCATCGACAGGTCCGAGAGATGAAACATGATCTAGTCTGACAGATGTGGGATGCGTGGCCCGGACATCTGGAAGTCGGTAAGTGTCGTCTCTTGATTGTGTCACTCACCTTGTCTCAACGTCATGTCATCACCAACGAGATATTGGGTGACAAGGAGAAGGTTGCCAGCAATGTTGGGGCATCCCATCACCACCGTGGCAATCAGGCGAGTGTTGATCGCGGGACATTCCTGCTGGTATTGGCAACGGCTTGATTAGGGTGCAGGACTTCAGCTGCACCGGTCGGCCGATGCGTGCAGACGTGCGCTCGAATAATGATTCACTGGACGCCAGGATGTTTATCCGACGGATTCTGAATCTGGTCCTCCGACAGAAACCTGTTTCACGCAGACTTGTCACCGAGTTAGTGCACCCCATCACCACTGTCATGATAAACTTCTGTGGGTTGGACGGTGGTCAGGGCATGTCATGAATGTCTGACAACGGAGGACTAAAAGCATGTCCTAGGACTTACAGAACCTGCCATAGTCGGACAAATGATCTCGTTGTCAGGAGTCATCACAACCTTGACTTGATGGCCACATATTTCTGAGCAACATTCATATTTTCATCTGCATTTTTTGGTGTCGTGTGACACATGACGAAAAAGATAAGGTTGGCATGATGATAACAATGAAGACATGATGAAAGAAATCCTGAGGCTATTGCTAGTAAACGAATTGACATAAAAATCACCACCGAGTTCGAAACAATTGTCGGTACATACCACGGAGCCAAACCTTGTAACTGCATCAGTAAACCCCGTATTTTGGCACAGTGGCAACAGTGACAGCATTGTGACAGTGAGTTACAACATGACATTTCGGCAGCGTC
>JBBPLR010000378.1:0-20993 GCA_038089915.1 Sutorius australiensis | reverse complement strand
CCCCAAGGCTATTGACCTCTAGACGCCTGGCATTCCCTAAGTGCTTGACATGCTACGAATCTAAGTCCACATTCCCACACCCTAGTGTTTGGTCATGTGTATGATATTATAGAGTTCAAACCCAGATGCACAAAGTTCGCCTCATGGTTTGCTTCTCTACTTCTTTTCATTTCCGTGCTATGCAAGGCTGTGCCATGCTGTGCACTTAATCTCCACTCACAGCCTCAAGGCTGTTTGCTTCCATTCCACACTGCCTCGAGGGCGGTGCACCCACAGCCCTATGGCTGTACAACAACCCAGTGCCCTGGAACATTCCAGAACACTGTAGCTATATAGAGTAGTAGATTGTTAGATACAACCACGACATGTACATACAGTAGAACTGTATATAAACCCAAGAGGCTTGCCTGGTATCCCCAGTCAAGTCCTCTTGGAGAGTTCCCCTCTTCTAAGATATGACTCAGTCCTCACTTTCTTAGTTGCTGAGCCTAGTGCAACCTAGTACTCTTAGGGTTGTTTCATGAAGCCTTAACTCAAGTCTACAGACAAGTGCATTCCAGTCACTAAGTCTCATATCTTATTTTTGAAGATAAGATCAAGCTTATCAGTTGGACTGATTATCTTATCAGTCACATGCTATTGATTACTACTGTTGACATTATTATAGAGTTTTCGATGCACATGGCATCACTGGATCTAGATTAGATCTCATCTGATCTTAAGAAATCTGGTATCCCTCATGACCACCATGAGGCCACTGCCTCAACATGCCTTGAAAGCATGCATGATCTAAGAGATCTGCCACACCTCATGTAGGCAGCAAGTATTTAATGTAATAGGGGCTATGCTCTCACTTCTATGCACACATGTGTAGAATATATGTTCTTCTCTTCCATTTCTATTTATTAATCTTCCATTCTACATAGCCTTGCAGGCTATAATATGCTTGTTGAAAGTGTAGCATAGATGACTACCAAACTGTATTAGGTAGTATTAGATAAGCAATCACTGTACACTATATAGTTCTCTCAGTCACATCTGAGAATGAATAGGAGTTTCAATTCTTCTTAACCTTGAACCACCACCATCTCTAAGCTTTACTGCTTCCACAATGTAAGTATCACAACTCTCAGTCTAGATATCTCTGCCCTCGGTACTAGCAACAGTCCTGGCTACCATCAGTGCTCTAGCTAGTTACTTCAACAATGCTTCCATTCTGAGGCTATGCCAACTCATGGTAACCTCAAGGACTATTCTGTTATTTAGTTATACATATATTGATTAGATTACAACATATGTAAATAGATCTTTGATATATATATCAGGGATCCTAGCTATTACAGGTCCATTTTAACCCCTAACAGTCACCTGACCTTGAAGATCACATGACCTCAGCATGTCAATAAACTGCTCACACAGACTCAAAGTCCAACCCAGTCATTGGCCTCTACTGCCACACAGACTTGCTAAGTCAAGTACCAGTTGACTATGCCTTGGTTGGTTATCTTATCTATTATCTTATCTTATTTGTGGATCAGCAATCTGCATCTCCTATGTTTACACCTGTTTACTATTGAAACATGCAGTGGAGCACATTGGTTTAACCCAGTGTACTCTTGCACTGAGGGCAGAGATATCTAGACCAAGAGTAGTGACACTTACATTATGGAAGTGGTAAAGCTTAGAGATGGTGGTGGTTCAGGGTTAAGAAGAATTGAAACTCCTATCCATTCTCAGATGTGGCTGACAGAACTATATAGTGTACAGTGATTGCTTATCTAATACTACCTAATACAGTTTGGTAGTTGTCTATGCTACACTTTCAACACTCCCCCTTGCTTAGTACTCCCGGTACTGTAAGCATATATAAGTAAGGAATGGACTTTCACTCTAGGATTGCGAGTATATATGAATGCCCAAGAGTGAGCAACACTGTTCAAACTTGACATGTCTGAGGTTCTTAGTGAACATTTCCACAGGGTTGTCAGTCCCTGGGATAAACAGTAGCTCTATGTCTTTGTGGACCATAACTGCATCATAAACAAAGTGGAACTTAATCCTTATGTGTTTTGAATGCTTTTCTGTGACAGGATTTTATGCCATAAATAGCAATCCTTGATTATCACTGCAGATCAGGATTGGTTTTAGATGGTATCTGAGTTCATCCATCATTTGTTTAACCCATACAACCTGGCAAGCACAGTCACTCAAGGCCATATATTCCACTTCAGTGGATGACATCACAGTAGTCTTTTGAAGGTGCAAGTTCCAGAGCATGATACAATTGGCCATCTTTGTGAAGTAGCTAGTTTGAGAATGAGAGGTGTTAGGGTCTTGACCCCAATTGGCATCTGTGAAGCCAAGTAATCCCTTGCCACTTGTGCCATCATAGCATGGGTCATAGTCTTTAGTGCCTAATAAATATCAGCAGACATACAGAGCCTTGTCTAGGTGCTCTTGTGAGGGGTTGGCTGATTGCTGCACAAGCTGTGCCACAGCATAGGCAATGTCAGGCCATGTACCAATCATAATGTACATTAACAAGCTGATCACCAATTGGAAGCAAGTTCTCAGTTCTGTTATGGGTCCATTTTAACCCCTAACAGTCACCTGACCTCGAAGGTCACATGACCTAAGCATGTCACTAAACTGCTCCCAAGGATTTGAAGTCCTTCACCATCCCTCAGCCCCTATTGCCACTTAGGCTTGCAAGCACAAGCACCAGTCAGCTATGCCTCTGATGGTTATCTTATCTTATCTCAGATCCATGATCTGACCATCCATGTTTACCTATGTTTACCTTTTTATAGAGTTAGAACTCAGCAACACATGGTTGCATCATGCACAGTCTTCTCTTCACTTCTGTGCTGTACATGGCTATGCTTATGCTTCTCTTCATCTCCACTCACAGCCTTGAGGCTGTAGCACTTCTCTTCCATGCCAGCCACAGGGCTACACCCTAAGGCTGTTCACTTCCATTCTCCCACAGCCTTGAGGCTGTCCCAGCATTGCCTTCAGGACTATGTCTGCATAGGACTCTAGTCACATTAGGATAGATTGTAGATTCGATCCAAACATGTACATACACTGCTAGACAGTATATAAGCCTCCAGTGAACACTGGGTAATCCCCAGTTAAGTTCACTTGGAGTTTCCCCTCAGAAGCTTCAGTTGGACATAAGCAAGTCCTTTTCATAAGTCTCTATCAAGTTTAGAGCAACCTATAGCGTCTATGCTTCTCAGGTTGTTTCAGGCATGGAGTAGTTGAAGGACTTTGCCTTTGAGGTGAGGAGGCAGAAAACCCTCAGGAAACTCCATGTAGAGTTTCTCATCCAGTTTCCCATATAGGAAGGCAGATCTGACATCTAAGCCAGTGATATACCAGCCATTTAGTGCAGATAGGGTGAGCATGTTACAGGTCCATTTTAAACCTCTAACAGTCACATGACCTAAGCACATCGCTAAACTGCACCAAAGGACTTGAAGTCCTTCACCACCCTTCAGCCTCTACTGCCACTTAGACTTGCAAGCACAAGTACCAGTCGGCTATGCCTTAGAATGGTTATCTTATCTTATCTCGGATCCACGATCCGACCCTCCATGTTTACACATGTTTACCTTTTTATAGAGTTAGAACTCAGCAGCACACAGCTGCATCATGCACAGTCTTCTATTCATTTCCGTGCTGTGCATGGCTATCCATATGCTTTCTTTCATTTCTGCTCACAGCCTTGAGGCTGTAGCACTTCTCTTCCATGCCAGCCACAGAGCTACACCCTAAGGCTGTTCTCTTCCATTCTCCCACAGCCTTGAGGCTGTCCCAGCATGGCCCACAGGGCTATGTCTGCATAGGACTCTAGTCGCTTTAGTATACATAGATCGTAGATTCAATCACAACATGTACATACACTGTTGAGCAGTATATAAACCCTCCAGTGAATGCTGGGTAATCCCCAGTTAAGTTCACTTGGAGTCTTCCCCTAGAAGCTTCAGTTGGACATAAGCTAGTCCTATTTACTCTTTCAAGCCTTAGAGCAACCTATAGTGTTTATGCTTCTTTGGTTGTTTCAGAGCATAGTTTGCACCATTTCATACCATACTACTGGAGAAAATATCTCATCAAAGTTGATGCCTTTGACTTGAGAGAATCCTTTTGCAACAAGTCAAGTCCTCACAGGCTTTTCACCAAAGTGCTTGTTCGGTGGGAGGGAGTTTAAGAATGTCCTTAAAGGACCAATCATGATAATTAATTGTTGTGAGATTAGAATCTAGGGGGACTGCTGTGGCACATAGGTATTTCAGCAATTGTTCTCCCCCTTCCTGAGTGATTCACTCAACATCATCTTCCAAAGGAGTTGGAGATGGAGGGAGGGCACCAGGGATGTCCAGTGTTGAAGGTTCTGGTTGGTGTGAGGAGGAGAGCTGGTTGACCATGTCACACCAGCAAGATAGTTGGTCAATGGCTCCACTTCACTTTCTGACTCTGATGAGCCAAATTCAGAGAGATGGGCCAGATCTTCAGTCTCTGATGAACTATCTTCTGTGGAAGATGGCAAGAAGCACATGTGGTGAGATGTACTTGTAGGTACATGAGATGTACTCATTGTAGGCATGCATGGGGATGCAACACATCATTTGTGGTGTGCTGATGGTTGTCTGTAGGAGTGAGAATCATCACTTCCATTGTCAATATGTCCTCCATTAGAACTATCCAACTCGGCTTGTGGCCTGTGGTGTTTCACATGATGAGGAGATGGATTCCCATGTTGGCAGCTTATTGGCTGATGATGCCAAGCACCAGGGCACTTTGGGAAGAGATGCTCATCAAAGATAGCATGTGCTGAAGTAAATATGGCATTGTTTGGTCTCATGAAGATCCAGTTTGAATCAGACCCAGGAGCCACCCTGATATAAATCATTAGCTGCGATTTAGGCTGCAGCTTGCCTGAGCATATCTCATTGGCAAGGTGAATGTATGCACTGCATCCAAAGATGCAGAGGTGTCCTACCAACAGTAAAGTGCAGAACAGCAACTCAGGGGGTTTTCCAGTTCAAGTGTGCTAAAGGGGCCCTGTTGTAGACATGCACAGCCTGATTGACTGAGAATTCCCAGTAAGAATCAGGGAGGCAAGTGTGAAGACACATTGCCTGTGATTTGTCGGACAGAGTCTGTGAAACAACCCAAGAAGCGTGTGTGCTATAGGTTATCCTCAGGACTTGATAGAGGAGTGGGGACTAGCTTATGTCCAACTAAAGCTTCCAGGGGAAAACTCCAAGTAAACTTAACTGGGGATCACCCAGCGGTTCACTGGAGGGCTTATATAGTGCTCAACACTGTATGTACATGATAGGATCGAATCTACGATCTACTATATATAAACTAATTGTCTTATGCAGACATAGCCCCAAGGGCAATGCTGGACTGCCTCAAGGCAGTGGAGAATGGAAGCTTACAGCCATAGGATGTAGCCTATTGTGGCTGGAATGGAAAGGAAGCACTACAGCCTCAAGGCTGTGAGCAGAAATGGAAGAGAAGCATAAACATAGCCATGCACAGCACGGATATGAAGAGAAGTCTGTGCATAAGGTGAACTCTGTTCACATGAGGTGAACTCTATAGAAAGATGAACATAGGGGGTCGGACTGTGTGTCTGAGATAAGATAAGATAATAGGTAACTTAGCCTAGGCTTAGCCGACTGGTATGCTGCAAGCATCTAAGTGGCAGTAGAGGCCATTGGGTGAGGTTGGACTTCAAGTCCAAGGGATAATTTAGGGATATGTGACCATTGAGGTCAGGTGGTTTAGGGTGTCTAATCCAAATATAGGGGCTTTTGAATGGCACTAAAATTGACCTGTAACACAACCTGACAATTGACTGGAGAAATAAAACTCTCTTCATCAAAGAAAACACCAACCAATCAAAAGAACTCTTCAATATGTTTTCTGCTGATGAGATCAACACAAAATGTACAAATCTTAGCCAAGAAAATCTCCTCCAAAATACCATCATGTCAATGAAATCTGGGATGGCAAACTCTTTGAATACCTGGACCTTGATGATGATGCCTGACTTCCATTCCACATCTTTACTCTCAGCATGCTCTGGAAAATAGACTCATGCATTGAATAATCAAATATGGATCTTGTTGTATGTATGTCCTCCACCCAAATAGCAAAGCTTACCATGGCTACTGAACTTGCCATCCAAGTAGAAAAGGACAAACCAAAGATGCTTCTCCCATTCAAATATCAAGAGTTTGCCTTCATGTTCTTCAAGGAAGCAATAGACCACCTTCTGTCCACCAGGGCTTATGATCATGAAATCAACCTTGGCAAATTCTTCTTGCCTAAGATAGGGGAGATTTACCCTCTCTTTCCCAAAGAATGCCAAGATACCAATGAATTCTTAGATAAAAACCTTAAAGCTGGGAAAATATGACCCTCCAATTTCCCCCAAGCATTCCCCTTTTTCTGTGTTAAGAAGTGAAACAACCCGAACCCCTAAGGCTGTTTGGCCACTTGCTGGGATGCCTGAGCTTGCTAGGCAATGGGAAGTAAATACACCTTCTCTGCTAGACTTGAGCTTGGAGGCTAGCTTATGCCCTGAGTACTAGTAAGGATCTGGGAAAGTATCTCCCTGGCAGCTTATGCTGGAGAAATCCAGAGAGAACTAGACTGGGGACACCAGCTAGAACCCTTGGGGTATATATAGTGTCCACAATCTATGTACATATGTTATGATCTATGTAATCTATAGATCTAAGTAAATAAGTGTTATGGGTCCATTTTAACCCCTAACAGTCACCTGACCTCGAAGGTCACATGACCTAAGCATGTTGCTAAACTGCTCCCAAGGACTTGAAGTCCTTCACCATCCCTCAGCCCCTACTGCCACTTAGGCTCGCAAGCACAAGCAGTTGGCTATGCCTCTGATGGTTATCTTATCTTATCTCGGATCCACGATCCAACCATCCATGTTTACCTATGTTTACCTTTTTATAGAGTTAGAACTCAGCAACACACAGTTGCATCATGCACAGTCTTCTCTTCACTTCTGTGCTGTGCATGGCTATGCTTATGCTTCTCTTCATCTCCACTCACAGCCTTGAGGCTGTAGCACTTCTCTTCCATGCCAGCCACAGGGCTACACCCTAAGGCTGTTCACTTCCATTCTCCCACAGCCTTGAGGCTGTCCCAGCATTGCCTTTAGGGCTATGTCTGCATAGGACTCTAGTCACATTAGGATAGATCATAGATTTGATCCAAACATGTACATATACTGCTAGACAGTATATAAGCCTCCAGTGAATGCTGGGTAATCCCTAGTTAAGTTCACTTGGAGTTTCCCCTCAGAAGCTTCAGTTGGACATAAGCTAGTCCTTTCCTAAGTCTCTATCAAGTCTAGAGTAACCTATAGCAATTATGCTTCTCAGGTTATTTCACATATGGTGTGGCAGATCTCTAGATCATGCATGTCTTCAAGGCATGTTGAGGCAGTATTTCAGATCCCTAGATCAGATGAACTCTGATTTAAATCCAGTGATGCCATATGCATCCTGAACTCTATAATAATGTCAACAAAGGTAATCAATACCATGTGACTGATAAGATAATCAGTCCAGCTGATAAGCTTGGTCTTACCTATAAGATAAGATATGAGACTTAGTGATTGAATGTGCTTGTGCATCTAAGTGGCACTAGAGGTCCCTAAACTTGAGTTAAGGCTTCAAGCCTTAGTAGAGCATCTAGCCCTTGAATGGGGGTATCTAACCTGAGGATAGAGGCAAGAATAGGTGCTAAAAATTGATCTGTAATAAGAAGAAGGAAGGAAAACTTTGTCCCTGCCAAGACTACAGATATTTAAATGAGCATACCATCCAAGATGGGTACCCTCTCCCATTGACCTCTGATCTCATGGAAAAACTGCATGGAGCCAAGGTGTTTATCAAGTTTGATGTATGATGGAGGTATAACAATGTCAGGATCAAAGATGGACATCAATGGAAGGCCACCTTCATCACTCACAGGAGGCTCTATAAACATAGGCTATGGTCATATTCTTTGGACTGACCAATTCTCTGGTCACATTTCAATGGTTCATGAATGACTCCTTTCAGGACATGATAGCAGAAGGATGGCTAGTCATCTACATGGATGACCTTCTCATATTCTCTCCAGATACCACTACTCATAAAGAATGAACTAAATGAGTCCTTCAATGGATGAAGAAACTAGATCTACATCTGAAAGCTAGAAAAATGCAACTTTGCCATGACAGAAGTAGAATTCCTTGGCATGATCATCTCCCCAGGGAAGATAGCTATGAATCCAATCAAATTCAATAGAATCACCTCCTGGCCAACACCCTCTTGGGTAAAGGATGTTTGCTTCTTCCTAGGATTCACCAACTTCTACCAATGATTCATCCCAGACTTCTCCAACATAGCAAGACCCCTCCTTGACCTGACCTATAAGAATCATCCCTGGGACTGGACTCCTTGTCAAACTGCCTTTGAATCATTGAAAATGCTCTTTCTACAAAAACCAGCCCTCCAACTCCCAAATCCCACCTGACTGTTTGTCATAGCCACCAATGCTTCTAAATAGGCTTCTGGAGCCATACTCCTTCAAACTGACAGCAATGGTGAATGGCACCCTTGCTCTTACCTTTTTCAGACCTTCCCTCCAGCAGAATGAAACTATGACATCTATAATCAGGAACTACTCATCATTATCAAAGCCCTTAAAGCATGGCAACATTACTGTATCTACAAGGATTCCCTTACCTGGTTTAGGTTTTTACCAATCACAAAAACTGAAACAACCCAAACCTCCAAGGCCAGTGAGCTGCTTGCTGGGATGTCTGAGCTTGCTGGATTGAGGGAAGTTATCTCTGTGCTAGTACTAACTTGGGGACAGCTTATGCTCTGAGTGTAAAAGTCTGGGGAAGTATCTCCCTAGTCACTTTGACTGGAGAAATCCAAAGAGAACTAGACTGGGGATGCCAGCTAGAACCCTTGGATATATATGTATAGCATCCACAATCTGTACACATATTGTGATCTAATCTATGGATCTAAGTAAAAGAGAAAATAGTCCTTGAGGTTACCATGAGTTTGCATAGCCTTCAAGGCTATGTAGAATGGAAGTTTAATAAATAAGGATGGAAGAGAAGAACATGTGCCCTATACATATGTACATAGAAGTAAGGGCATAGCTCCTATCATATTAAATACTTGCTGCTCACACATGGTGTAGCAGATCTCTAGATTGTGCATGCCTTCAAGGCATGTTGAGACAGTGGCCCCATGGTAGACATGAGAGATTCCAGATCCCTAGATCAGATGAGATCTAATCTAAATTCAGGGATGCCATGTGCTTCCTAAACTCTATAATAATGTCAACAAGAGTAATCAATATCTTGTGACTGATAAGATAATCAGTCCAGCTGATAAGCTTGATCTTATCTTTGAGATAAGATATGAGACTTAGTGATTGAATGTACTAGTGCATCTGAATGGCACTAGAGGTCCCTAGACCTGGATTAAGAATTCAAGCCTTAGTAGAGCATCTAGCCCTTGAGTAGGGGTATCTAACCCAAGGATAGAGGCAAGAATAGGGGTTAAAAATTGACTTGTAACACAAAAACCTCTCCTATTTCTGCCAAGCCCAACATTTAAATTGCCATCAAGCATACTGGCTGTTACAGGCCCATTTTAACCCCTAACAGTCACCTGACCTTGATGGTCACATGACCTAAGCATGTCCTTAAACTGCTCATCTGGACTTGACATCCAATGCCACTCATTGGCCTCTACTGCCACTTAGACTCTTGCAGAGTACCAGTCAGCTATGCCTTGATTGGTTATCTTATCTATTATCTTATCTTATCTCGGATCGGTGATCCACATCTCCCATGTTTACATATGTTTACCTTTTTATAGAGTTCACACTCAGATGAACATAGTTTACCTCATGCTGTTATGGGAGCTTCCAGGGCTTTTCCTTTTTCTCACCCAATTCGATCTAATCTAGATCCTGATCCAATCTTGATCCAGATCTTAGATCACATCTCATCTTTATCGGATCTCATCTCATATCTCGATCCACTTCCATTCCCTTTAATTACCACTCACTTCCATTCTGTTCCCACTCCTCACTTCCATTCTGCTCCACTCTTCCATTCTGCCACTGCTGTGTGTACTACATGCTACCTACCATATTTAGCTGTACCCATAACCCTAGCACAGTACATGTATAGTATAAGTAGTCAGACCAAGGATCTTATGTCCTCAGTCCTTTTATTCTATCCTTTCCTCTGCATATGCTGCACTGAGAATTGACTGGTCCACACAATGGTACTCAAACCCAGTAACAGGCCCTCTGTGCCTATCAAGAGAGACTCTATCACCTGCCTCACTTAGGCTCCTCACCATCCCCTACACGTTTGCTGACACTCCCATCTGCAGCCTTGCTATTTAGCTAGCCTGTTTCACATGCCCAGCCTTCTCTTCATTTCCACACTGTGCATGGCTATGTCTATGCTTCTTTTTATTTCTGCTCACAGCCTTGAGGCTGTTCTTTCCATTCCAGCATAGCCTACAGGGCTATGTCTGCACAGGACTATTAGTCTATATATGGTAGATCATAGATTCAGTCACAACATGTACACACACTGTTGAACAGTATATAAACCCTCCAGTGAACACTGATTAGACCTCAGTTTAGTTCACTTGGAGTCTTCCCCCAGAAGCTTCAGTGTGATCTTAAGTCTTCACTACCTTTGCCAAGTTAGAGCAACCTATAGCATTTACACTTCTTGGGTTGTTTCACTGGCTACTCAACTTGGCTGACTTCAACCTTCACATTATACATGTCACAGGAAAACTCCTCTCTGGCCCCAATACTCTCTTTCAATGACCAGATCTTCTGTCCTCCACTAAAGAAAACAACACTGGTATCACTCTCCTTCCTCTGTCACACTTTGTCAACATCATTGATGCCACACTGGCAGAACATGTTAAAACTGCAGCAAAAGACAAACCACTTATGCTTTCTACCCTCCAAACTATCAACACCAACATATCCCCTTCTCTTCACTCCTGTCTTAGTGACTGACAACTATATGATGGCCTCTTAATCTTCAAAGACTGGATATATATTTCTTCTGATGACAATCTCTAATAACTAATTCTCTTATTTTCCATGTAGAATTTGCACACAATCACTGACCTCACTCTATCATCAACAAGTATTCCTTCTTTCTCATAATGAGCTATGAACCCCATGTCTTACCTTTGATCCTTCCTCCTATTGACAGGATCTAGCCAGAGTGCTGTGATATCCAGGACCTGCTAGTGCCAAGGATAGAAGTATCTGTACTGAAAGTATGACCACTTACATTGGTTGAGCATTGGGACTCAGAGATGGTGGTGGTTCAAGTTTAAGAAGAATTGAAATTTCTGTTCATTCTCAGACAGATCTGAGAGAACTATATAGTGTACACATTTGTGATTATCTAATACTACCAAATACAGACAGTAGATGTCTATGCTACACTTCAACACTCCCCCTTACTTAGTGCTCCTGGCACTGTAAGTATCTGTGATGTAGGGAATAGACCTTCACTTGAAAGTTGCAAGTATATTTGAATGCCCAAGAGTGAGCGACACTGTTTGAACTTGACATGTCCAAGGTTCTTAGTGAACATATTCATGGGATTGTCAGTCCCTGGGATAAACAGTAGCTCCACATCTTTGTGAGTCATGACTGCATCACAAATGAAATGGAATTTAACCCATACAGTGGCTCAAAGAACTGTCTGGATGTTTGCATGTTTTTCATTAAATGCAGTGGTGCTCAATAATCCTTAACCCTAACCCTAAGATGTTAGTATATGAAATGTAGTACTCACTCTTGGCTTTCTATTGATCCAATATTCAGAGGATCTGATTGCGATTCGATGAAATGGCAGCCATTTCAAAATGACAGCTCATTTGGACAGTTCTTTGACTTTATGTTCTACCTACATATATTGGACCCTAGCATGTTGTAACATTATTACATACATTAGATAATGCTTCTATTATGTCAACATTATATAAATAAGTATCTGACACTATATATAGACCCCCTATTGCCTGTTTATCTTCCTGTTAATACTATAAAATCAATTATCTCTGTTAGAAGGCATAACATCATCTCTGTTTCATCTCTTGGCCTTTTATTTGGAAGGATTGCTTCCCAAATAGGCCAAAGGAGGTCTATAACTTGATTCCTTGGTCTTCAAACCAGTTTTGAGCCTTTTTGGAGGTGTACATAGTATTATTGGTCTATTAGAAGTTCATATCATTGGTTGAAATTTCAGATCTCCTTATGATTTGTGATAACCCTTGCTCTGAAACAGCCACATATTAATCAGTATTCATCTTTTAGTCTCTTCACTCAAAATTCCCACTTCATTCCATCCTTTGCAGTTTCAAATCATCAATTAATCTCCTTTACACTAAACCATGTTTTAGACATTGCTGGAAATCAACCATTTACCCATCTATTTCCATGGATATTTTTATCAATTTTAGTCTCATCTGACCCTCTGACACTCTCTCAGTCCTCAATAGTCCAATGGCAATGTTCACAAGCAAGAACTAGCCTTGTACTCACATACCCCTCAACATACAAGGTTTCTTTTTTTTATCACAGCCCTCAGTAGGGCTCATTCTTGACTGTATAAGTGCAGGGAGGGTTACTAATACTGATGTTGATGAATTGGGTTACCTGGATCACATTTTTGATCTTTCCATTAATAATTTATTGCATCATCACCCTTTTATTAATAGAATTAAATTTAAAATGATGATCACTCTGAAGTCTAGCCTGCTCTTGGTGGTGTTTCTGAAGGGCCTGGTACACTATAGACCTCCTTTGGCCTATTTGGAAAGCAATCCTTCCAAATAAAAGGCCAAGAGATGAAACAGAGATGATGTTATGTCTTCTAGCAGATATAATTGATTTTATAGTATTAACCAGAAGATAAACAGGCAATAGAGGGTCTATATATAGTGTCAGGTACTTATTTATATAATGTTGACATAATAGAAGCATTATCTAATGTATGTAATAATGTTACAACATGCTAGGGTCCAATATATGTAGGTAGAACATAAAGTCAAAGAACTGTCCAAATGAGCTGTCATTTTGAAATGGCTGCCATTTCATCGAATCACAATCAGATCCTCTGAATATTGGATCAATAGAAAGCCAAGAGTGAGTACTTCATTTCATATACTAACATCTTAGGGTTAGGGTTAAGGATTATTGAGCACCACTGCATTTAATGAAAAACATGCAAACATCCGGACAGTTCTTTGAGCCACTGTATATGCTTCATGTGTTTTTCTGTGACAGGATTCTTGAAACAACCTGAGAAGCATAAAGTTATAGGTTGCTCTAAACTTGATAGAGACTTAGGGAGGAAGGCTTATATCCACAAAAGCTTCTGAGGGGAAACTCCAAGTGAACTTAACTGGGGTCTACCCAGCATTCACTGGAGGGTTTATATACTGTTCAACAGTGTGTGTACATGTTGTGACCATATCTACAATCTACTGTTACACCTGGTCCAGGTAGGATCAGGTGTAGCCCTTCAGGGGTTTCTGGTAACCTCAAGAGGACTGGTAATAAGCCCAATATCAAGGGTGAGGACAGAGGCAGTTGGCCTTAGTCCTGGTCTGGGTTAAGGGTTGAGATGACAGTCTCAAGCCTGGTCAAGGTAATGACACTATGAGTGAATGTAGGTCGAGTTTGAGGTGGTGACGCTTAAGGGTTGCTTAAGGTCAAGCAAGAGGTTTGAGAGAAAAGTGGTAAGATTTAGGGTTGTACTTGAATGGTGGTGAGAGTAGAAGGGAGAAACTACTTAGGAAATCTACACAGGCGAGCTGGGTATATATACCTAAGTGGGACCAAATGAGGGTAAATATCATAAAAGGAAATAGGCCTGAAAAGGTAACTACATGGAATGTCACAGAATGTTATGGAAGAGGTTATGTCAGCAACTGGAAGAGGAAGTGTGTTTGTGGGAATGGATTATGTAAGTAGAGAAAAGAGAAAGGGGCAAATTGTAACATTACCCCCCAGTTATCCACCATGTCCTCATGGTGACCTCTTTAGTCAAATGCCCCAAGTGTGGGTGATCTGGTGACATTGGTGTATGCCTCCTCATTCCAGGGATCATCCTCATTATCATCTATAAAGGGCTGGTTGAGTTGGGAAAATGCATAGGTGCAACAGAGGGGTTGTGGCCATTGGGAGATTGGGAATCTAGCATGTAGTCCTGCAACCCAGGTATAGACCAGAGCTGTAGAGGATCCCAGGTCCATGTTACACAAGCAATGAGATCTATATGATGTCAGGGAGTGTCTGGAGGAGGAGGAGGATGTTGAGGTCTGACAAGGTGGTCTCCAAATGAGCAGGCAATGGTGTTGAATGTGGCTGGGGGCCCATTGAAGACATGTAGGGCATTGGTAGACAGGGCATTGGATGCAGATGTGTCTGAGCCTGCGACAGTGAAAGCATCTCTCATCCCAGCATGGGTGGGATGAAGTGAGTGGATCATTGCTGTGATTCCCAGCCCATTGTGCTTCGGCTTGGTCAATGGCATGGGCTTTGTTTGGGGATATGGGTGACAATGACACAGTCAGATGAGAGTGGCTTCATCTGTGAATGACTGGTGGAGGCAAGTTGTGTGTATGGACAAGATCCTGGACATAGCAGTCAATCTGTTGGAGGAATTCTCCAAACTCTGTTTGGTAGGCAAGGGTATTGAGGGCTCCTTGGAGTTCCTCAGAAATGTCCTGTAGATAGGTGTGAATGAAGTCAACATTGGCATCAGGGTGGTTGAGAAGAAGGGGAACAATTCTGGATAGCCATCCCACTTGAAGGAAGGTCCAGTAGAGGGCAAGAAAGGGGGACCTGATGTCAAGGTGGGCATTGACCAGGGTAGCAAGATGGGGGTTGTGGATGAAATTGTTCAGGAGATTGATGTAGTCAACATTGGAGAATTCATTGCAGACATTGTGGTCAAACCAAGGTAGATCAACTGACTCCACAAAGCACAGTACAGGTAGTATGGGGTCACTTGTTGTGGAGGCAATGGAGATGGGAGTAGAGGGATGTATGTCCCAGCCAGGTTCTGCAGTAGTGGACACATTATTGATTTTGTCTAGGATGGGGATATTGTTACAACTACAGCCAGGTAGGCCTTAGCTGTAGACCTTGAGGGACAGCTTTCAAGGACAAAGACAACCAGGACTTAATACCTGGTGAGAACTGGAGATCCTGCTTGCACTCGGGAGTGGCTGGGCTTAATACTGGCAGAAATTCATGGATGAAGATGGATTGAAGAGCGAGGACAAAGTACAAGAGGTAAGCCTACTACCTAGGTGAAACAACCCAAGAAGTGCATGTGCTATATGTTACCCTCAAGACTTGATAGAGAAGTAGGAACTAGCTTATGTCCAACTGAAGCTTCCAGGGGAAAACTCCAAGTGAACTTAACTGGGGATTACCCAGTGGTTCCCTGGAGGTATATATACTGTCTGATAATATATGTACATGTTGTAGTCAAATCTACAATCCACTATAGATAAAATAATTGTCCTATGCAGACATAGCTCTGAAGGCTATACTGGACTGCCTTCAAGGCAGTGGGAGAATGGAAGTGAACAGCCTTGGGGCATAGCCCAGTGGCTGGAATGGAAGAGAAGCTCTACAGCCTCAAGGCTGTGAGTGGGAATGAAAATAGAAGCATAACCATAGCCATGCACAGCACGGATATGAAGAGGAGTCCTGGCATGAGGCGAACTCTATAAAAAGGTGAACATAGGGGATCGGACCACATGTCTGAGATAAGATAAGATAATAGATAACTCAGCCAAGGCTTAGCTGACTGGTACACTGCAAGTGTTTAAGTGGCAGAAGAGGCCGTTGGGTGAGGTTGGACTTCAAGTCCAAGGGAGTAGTTTATCGACGTGCTTAGGTCATGTGACCTTTGAGGTCGGGTGACTTAGGGGTGTCTAACCCAAATATAGGGATTTTTTGAATGGTGCTAAAATTGACCTGTAACACTAGGGAGAGGTAGTTCCCATAGTGAAGGTAGATCAAAGTTAAAGTACAAGGTAGTTCGATGAATGGTCTATATATGTCTGGTAAAGGTGCTGATTAAGCAGGGTGAAGGGTGTAGTAGGTCAAGAAGGGTCAAGGGTATAACCATAAGGGTTATGGGTGATACTAGAATGGATCATGGAGATCCAAAGGGTTCTGGGTAAGTCAAGAAGGGAGTTAAGATAAGACAAGGATCAGGATTGAAAGAGGAACAAGGGGATGGAAGGAGATCCTGATTGGAGTCAAAGGGTTTTCATAGATGAGATGGGATTGGGTAGATCCAGAGGAAATCTAGGGAAGATCCAGGGAGGATCCAGGGAAGATCTGGGAAAGATCTAGGGAAGATCTAGGGAAGATCCAGGGAGGATTCAAGGAAGATCTATGACAGGCAGAGCGGCATAGGATCAGGAGTACAGGAACGAGGAACTGAGGTGACAAGGGATCAAGATGACAAGGGACCAAGGTGATGAGGGACTGAGGTGACAAGGGATCGAGGTGACAAGGGACCAAGGTGACAAGGGACCAAGGTGACAAGGGACCAAGGTGACAAGGGGTCGAGGTGACAAGGGGCTGAGGTATTAGCATGGAAGGTCAGATGACAGGAAGTCATGTGATAGGAGATCTCATGGGAAGTCCAGGAGGTGTCTTGGATGAGGGGTTCCAATGATGAGGACGATGAGGTGGGTCTGGAGGAGGAGTTGAGGAAGACTGTCCAGTGTAATACTGGATGAGAACGAGGAGGGAGACGAATACAAGGGTCTTGAGGATGAGGAAGTCAATGAGTTTGATGAGGAGAAAAACAGGGGTTAAGAGAAGTTTTAACAGATATCATTTGTAGAAATGAAAGGGGATTCAACTAGGGTGGAGTCTAGGATGGATGAGATGGTAGAGATAGAGTCTTCAGTGTCTGTGATGATGACAGGGTTCTGCATGGCTGGTGGTGGTGCCAAAGGAAGATGAGCTGAGTGAGAATGTCATGGGGTATCACTTTTTATAAGCGTTCAAGTTGGACTTGGTGTTTTTCAGGTTCCATTCTGGGATCCATGAGCCATCTTCAGCAGAGTAGCCCTTCCATCGGATCAGGAAGGAGAAGCCAGCATCAGCAAACTAGCATCTCAAGTACAGCACCCTAGTATAGTCTAGCTGGGTTATACTCTGTCCTATTCTGGGATAGGCTGTCAAAGTCTGTCAACTTCTGCTTCTTGATTAGCTAAGCTTAGTGTTGTTGAGTATTTGTCATATGCTGGCCCTGTTACAGGTCAATTTTAGCACCATTCAAAAGCCCCTATATTTGGGTTAGACACCCTAAACCACCTGACCTCGATGGTCACATATCTCTAAATTATCCCTTGGACTTGAAGTCCAACCTCACCCAATGACCTCTACTGCCACTTAGACGCTTGTAGCATACCAGTCAGCTAAGCCTAGGCTGAGTTACCTATTATCTTATCTTATCTTGGACACATGGTCCGACCCCCTATGTTCACCTTTCTATAGAGTTCACCTCATGCAAACAGAGTTCGCCTTATGCACAGACTTCTCTTCATATCCGTGCTGTGCATGGCTATGTTTATGCTTCTCTTCCATTTCCGCTCACAGCCTTGAGGCTGTAGTGCTTCCTTTCCATTCCAGCCACAATGGGCTATGCCCTATGGCTGTAAGCTTCCATTCTCCACTGCCTTGAGGCAGCCCAGCATTGCCCTTGGGGCTATGTCTGCATAAGACAATTAGTTTATATATAGTAGATCATAGATTCAATCCTATCATGTACATACAGTGTTGAGCACTATATAAGCCCTCCAGTGAACCGCTGGGTGATCCCCAGTTAAGTTCACTTGGAGTTTTCCCCTGAAAGCTTCAGTTGGACATAAGCTAATCCCTACTCCTCTATCAAGTCCTGAGGATAACCTATAGTGCACGTGCTTCTGGGGTTGTTTCAGGTTGTGTTACAATTTACCTGGACTTATCTTTCTCTTCAATACACTTACCCTTTTCTTTCTTCCCACTCAGACTTAATCTCCCATAGCTATTCTCTTGTATAGCTTCATGATTTGATCTTCTCACTTACTTACCAGTGTTCACATTCTTTCATTTCCATCATACAGCTTTTCACAGTCATAACCTTTCCATAGCCTTGTCATAGGCTTATCACCATTTTCCTTCTATAGCTCTCTTTGAACTCTATCCTTTGGCACTACATAAACTAGCTTGGTCATTCAGGATACCTTAAGCTAGTTCTTCTCAAGTATCTCTCATAGTCCTCTCTTGAATATATCTCCATTCCCCAAGTCTCCTTTGTGACCTCCAACCACCCAAGTCAATGGGAAGTAACCTCAGCCATCAAGGGCCAACCTTAGAACCATCCTTCACCACAGTTGAAGGGGAAGCACCAGCAGTATGCCCACCAAGTCCTGTAATTTTTCAAGGCTACACTCATCCTTATCCAGGCCAAGTGTAACAGGTTGGCTGAGAGGAGGCATGGGTGTCCTAAAATTATATTGTCTTGCCCACAGTTGATTAGATAAAAGTTTATTTTGTGGGCTATTCCCTCTATGTTGACAAAAAGCATGCAAGAGAATTTGATTTCTTCCATTTTGTTTGAAGAGTTGTCTGCATTGTTGACTCAGAGGAGTTCTTTCAATCAGGTGGTAGGAAGATGGTGTTTTTGAGCAAAGTGCCAATTGGTGCAGGAGATTTCTGCTCTGCTATCAATCAGAGCTTTGGAGTTGATGACTTTTAATGTATTTGAGGATACAATGAATTGAATGGGGATTCTCATTGTCTATGTCTTTGTTGGTACAAGTACTTGAGCACAGGTAGCATTATAGGGAGGTCCTGATGCCAGTTGAGGCCTCCCTTTCAAAAACCTTTGTTTGGAACTGCAAATTTGATTCTTCATATGGTCACAGCCTCTTCTTCTTCATCCTCCACTTCTTTCAAGGCAGGTATTTCTTCTTTGACCTTTTGTATTTGTACATGTTGGTTCTTTTTAGGTGTGGTGAATGATTTGCATTCCTTGCTTCCATAATCAGGTTTCTTGCATCTGAAGCAAAGTTTTTCTTGGATACAGCAGAGTCTTTCCTCTGGCATTAATTTGGCTACCCTGATAACATCTACATCTATGGCATTGGGATCTTGTTTAGGGCAGGGGCAGGGTGTGAAAACCAGATGATATAAGGCTTGGTAAGTTCAAGATCTTTTAATAGGTCTGGCATCCCATTTTCTGGCAGCTTCATCATATCATTCTTGAATGGTGGTTAGGATGGGTCAAAGATGATTAATGTTTCTCATGATCCAGGGAGGGAGTCCATGGGAATAATATCCAATGAGGGCAGTATCTTCTGTGATTCTTGCTTTGGCCATCTTGATTTGAAAATTAGTAGTGTAGTCAGTGAGTGAAGGCTCCCAGGATCCATGGATTTTTCCTGGTTTCATTTGGGTGGTGGAGAGCCAATGTACTGCTGAGTTTTCTACTCATTTCAATTAGAAGGCTTTTAGAAATGCATCAATAAAGGCTTCAAAGGTTTCTAGAGTTATGGCTGTCCCAGTAATGGCTTGCTTCTGAAAGATGAATGCCCATGCTAGGGCAGGCTCATGGGTCATGTAGGAGAGGGCAAAGGCAATCTTCTTTGAATCATCATTGTACATGTCTTTATTGACATCCAAATAGAACTATACCAATCTGATCCAGGGCTCTGCTGTGTTGCAGTTTCTATCATAGGTTTCAGGGTGTCCAAGGCAGAGTTCTGTGGGTTTGATAGTCATTAGGGATGGGGAGGATCTTCTGGGAGGTAAGAGAGATGCAGTAGAGGCTGAAAAGGAAGTGTTGGGTTGGAGAGCTCACTGGTAGGGGTGGATTGGAACAGTTCTAGTAGGAGTAGGTGATGGAGGAGTGGAAGCTTGAGGGATAGCAAGAAAAGCAGAGAATTCATGTGCTAGCTCTTGATTGGCTTCTTCCTTGGTGATTTCCCTAGTAAGTTCATCTGGATCTTTGGTGGGGGTGGGAGATCTTCTGGGGGAGAGAGATCTTTCAGATGGAGAAGGTTTTGGATTACAAGGTCTTCCCCAGCAGGGATCTATGGAGGATTTTTGGATAAATTTGGCATGTAGGATGATGATAGCCACTAGGCAGAAGCTAGTTCTTTTGTTACACTTGGCCTGGGTAAGGTTGAGTATAGTCTTGAGGATACTTGGTTGAAGTGTTCATGTTGCTGGTGATTCCCCCTTAACTGCAGCAAGGATTTGAGTTAAAGGCTAGTTAGCTTTTGTTGCTACTTTCTGTTACAGGTCCATTTTTAGCCCCATTCTAGCCCCTATCCTTGGGTTAGATACCCCTATTCAAGGGCTAGATGCTCTACTAAGGCATGAAGTGTTACAGGGGTATACTTTTCGCCCCTATTACATAAGTGTTTGCAATGCCCAATGCCAACATCCAAGTCACTATGTTCCCTTCCCCAAGGCTATTGACCTCTAGACGCCTGGCATTCCCTAAGTGCTTGACATGCTACGAATCTAAGTCCACATTCCCACACCCTAGTGTTTGGTCATGTGTATGATATTATAGAGTTCAAACCCAGATGCACAAAGTTCGCCTCATGGTTTGCTTCTCTACTTCTTTTCATTTCCGTGCTATGCAAGGCTGTGCCATGCTGTGCACTTAATCTCCACTCACAGCCTCAAGGCTGTTTGCTTCCATTCCACACTGCCTCGAGGGTGGTGCACCCACAGCCCTATGGCTGTACAACAACCCAGTGCCCTGGAACATTCCAGAACACTGTAGCTATATAGAGTAGTAGATTGTTAGATACAACCACGACATGTACATACAGTAG
>JBBPLR010000377.1:2291-20994 GCA_038089915.1 Sutorius australiensis | reverse complement strand
TTGAAAGTGAGCAGAAACGGGCAGTGGAGATATTGGATGTTATCATGAAGGCCTGGGGCATTTCAAATGCATACCATGAGATGCGAAAGGGGAATCCAGTGGACCTAGGACCACTCGTATGTTTACAAGATATTTACCTAAGTGGACCTGCGAGATACATATGATGACTAGTGGTAATATACCCAGAATATAAACATGTTTTTTCTTTTCTTTTCTTTTCACTGTGATACATGGCAACCAACTTTTTAATGCCATTGTACAATGCTACACTGGGAATTATGCAGAGATAGAGATTGATGATTAAGGGTGATGGATATTCCTTGTGGCATGTTCATGGCATATTACCCGCAGTGTATTCATAGTGTGTTCGATGTGTGTTAATATAATTCTGTAGCGTGTTTGTAGTACCAGTGTACCGCGAGTTATTTAATGTATGCTCATAGCATGTCCATAATAAATAAATGGATGTGCATTCTCACATCTGAAGCATATGTGATACCACGACTACTACTGATATCATCTTAATGGACACCACTTAGCCATTGGTGGAACCTATATACAAACGTGTCTGCAAAGATGCCATAATGTCAGTGCTGCTGCACCGAGCCCATCACTTTGTTATCACTCATTACTCACATTACTACTACGCATGTGATCCACGAATGAATAGTAAGTAAATAGGTTGATGATACATTTCACTTCGCTTCGCTTCACTGTTCAATCGTTATTATAGCAATGTTCATGCTATATTTGATTCTGTATTTAAGGGCACCAGAAATAAAAACTGAACTGAAGAGATTAGAAGAATGAAGGACTCAGGCACTACGAACACCCGTCATGGATGTGAAATGAATGTGTTCCTGACTAACGCACCTCTAAGAATGCACTAAAAACACATTACATATATACTACGAACAAACTACGAACAAACTACGAACATATTACGAACATACTACGAACATACTACGAACATACTACGAACATACTACGAACATACTACGAACACATTGCAAACATACTACGAGAACCATATGTTGCAAATCTGAGGAATCTCGCTCTTACTAATTGATTTAGGGGAGCAACTCGATTTGTCTTGTGACCTTTTCGAGTCATACTCCAAGCCTCCACCAAAGGGACAGCTTCATATCATAGTGTGTATGTCCCATCCTATATTATATATATTTATCAATTCTTGCTCTGAATGAAGGACAAATTTATGTGATCCCAGATGCAGGATTACCTTTCAATGACTCTTATTCTTATTTGATAAGAGGTAAATGCTTGTGAGATGGCAAAGATACAAGGATCAGCCGGAACACCCATGTCAACTAATGAACACAAGGCTCAGATCAAGAAGGAAACGGCCAATCTCATGGATGTAGATCTAGCCTCATTCGCTTGTATAAGGTGGATGGGGTGAATACAGGAGAATTCGCGATGGAACTTAATTAATTAATTTAATTTTTCTATTTTGCTTATGTCAGCTGTTTCAATGTATATAAGCAGTGAGCCATATCTGCATGACAGAACCAAACCGATCCCGAGCACAATATCTATCATCATGTACGTGTGGTAATCACATATGCATATGTTTTGTTTACACTAACTTACTAACGCATTCAGAATGACGTCAGCCATTCCTCGATATGAACATCTCCCCACAGGCTCATTGTTCCCGCTCACGTTATCGACTGACATTATCGACTCGTTCCCTGACAATCGGTACACCATCGAAACAAAGGACGACAAGTGGTACATCAAATGCATAGAACCGGGACACAATGGGGCACAGACCACTGTCCCAATCCCCATGCACTATGCACAACTCATCCGTCGCTTTCTCTGGCGTGGGCAAACGCTGAAGAAATTGTATCAGGCACACGAAAAGCACAATGTGTCTGATGACAGTCGGGAGATGATCGGCTTCAATTTGGAATACTTTATTCACGTCTTCAAGTTCTGCAGACCAGCATTTCGAGAGGCAGCTGGGGTGGGTGCAGAGGTCCGAATTCCATTTTTCGATTGGTACATGGCAGAGGATTACTATGTGGGGCGCCATGATCCCGCATGTGTCATACTATGGCAAATGGAGCACACTAACATCAATCTGAGGACAGTGAATGTTCTCACTCTCGGTATGTTATTTTTTTTTTCCTGTGACGAATTAGAGTTGTAGTGTCTTGATGCTTATGCATTTTTTAGATTGGCGAGATGCGAAGAAGAGATTCGGAAATGCTTGGGAGGGTGAATCCTCTCGCTGGAAGATCTCCAGTGTAACCACAGAGAGATTGATTGAAGCATGGAAGAACTTTCTGGATGGATGGTATGATCACCCTTATCAAATGCCAGACGAGGACGAGGACAATGGGTATTATTACTGTGGAGGTAAGGGTAACCATTTGGAGCCTTTTGTGATTTTATTGCTCACGATGTAGCCAGATATACTCGCTGAAATCCATACAGATGATAACAACAGTGAGCTCGACGCGAGCGGCTCGGAAGTAGATGAGTAGGACAAAAGGACTTCATACCGCATGCAGCCGTACAACACTTCTCCAGTGCTTATATTTCTGAGTCATCATTTGTGTTTTGGGAGTGAGAAGAACAGTGTAAAATAAATGAGTGGATGCAAGGGAAATTTGCAAGCACCACATCGTCAATCAACTGAAACATCACATGGGGGACCATACAAACACACTACACACACTACACACACTACATATACTAATGAACGCACTACGAACACGCTCCAAACACTAACGAACATATGATGAACACACTACAAACAGGCTCCAAAACGCTACAAACACGCTACAAATACACTGATTATGTACTTACTGAAAACACTGAAAACACTGAAAACATATTACGAACACACTGTGAACTACAAACGCATAACAGGTGAGCACAAGTAGTGGACAACCCGCCTTGTGGACGATTAAGAAGATGGGTCAATATGCGGTGACACTTAATTACATACTTACTATAACCCATTCGAGAAAGCACTGCAAGATGTGGTAACAAGCGATCCAATGCATATTCCACTCCCCACGGACACTCCCGAATGTTGGTATTCCAACGTTCACTATTATTTATGTCGCGCGGTCGTTCACTCACACCTCATCCAGTATATCTATGGTGTTCAGAGTAGCAATTCAGGACTTATCATATACTACCAGTACACAAGTACACAAATATCCTGTGAATAGCGGAACTGAAAATGTGATCCTCTGCCACTCCCACTCGTGTCAAAACCCTTTCATACGGATTTTGAAGTGAATCCCCAGACTTTCTAAAACAATGTGCATGATAGTAAGTAAGTAAACGAGGAAATACAGACCACATTGTAAAAGGCTCCTTACGACAGTAGAATAGGAACATATACCACTCATCTCTCTTTGACCGATATCTTGTGATCAAATACTCTTCAGGCCATTGTGCATATTATACTGCTGGTCTTTGGGGGCTGGATCATTCCTTGGGAAGCACTGGAATGTCGAAATTTGGAAAACATTGTTGTGTGCCTTGCGTACCTCCCTGCCTCGTATGTTATGTGACATCGGGATGATATTCATTTCATTTGAGTACCAAGGTTTCTGTGCATGCTCACACGGGTAGAAACTGGACATGGAGTTCTTTCGCAAATTCTCATTCAAGATGCTGGGTGTGGCTGCAGCTCCGGATAAATTCTGGAACAACAAATAGATTGTGATGCAACTTGCATATGTCTGGACAAATCAATGGTGATCGAACACTTTCTCTGATCCTCTTCGGCTGTTTTCTTCCTCTTACACTTGCACTTGCACTTGCACTGTTCAGTGGCTGCACCAATATTTTAGTGACACAAAAACATGATTGATGGGAAAACACATTCCATTCTATTTTAACGTCTCGAATTCAGATCCAAGGGACATACATTGCTATTGCTTCTGCAATTTTTTCCACTCATGTGGTGGTACATTGTTGATGTCAAAGTTGTACTTTGACCTTGTCCAAACTGGATCTTGCTTAGCCTTGGCAGAATAAAATTTCTTCCACTCTTTATGCATGCATTTACTTACTCAGGATATTTACTTGGGATATTTATACTGAATTCGATACCTATGCAGTATTTGACCAGTTGTATGCTGCATGTCCACCACTTTCCTAAAATATGAACACAGATAATGAACATGTCATTAACAAGCATGTTGATTACATTTCTGGCGAGTGGGTTATATTGACCTCAGAGAGATATAGATAGCGTTGGCATTGGCATTGATAATATAATACAGACAGACAGACATCCACCACCACTTAGACACGAATGTTTATCCATCAATGGCGGATGGAATACTTCTGTAGCTTTCGCAATCCTTCAGCAGGATCCGGAGCCTCAGGCTGGAGTGCAAGTATGGAATAGCCACTGGTGGGAGTGTGTCCACGGGATGGAGCATTTGGTGTGGCTACAGGAGATATATGAGAATGGGTTGTGATCGTTGAAAGGCCGGCAGACGGCTGGACAGAATTTGATGCCAGGTTGGACATTCTCTGTTGGCCTGGCGGTGGAGCAGAGGCGGGTGGAGCAGTGCAGTCTGGCGTATTGCTGGGCGAAACTGGAGCTGAGCGTCGTATGATTGGTGGTAGTTGTACAGGTGCATCTATACAGTTTGTTGAGTGCAGCATCTGCAAGGCCTTGCCAATCCTTGTCTGGAACATTTTTACACAAATACTGGTAGTCAGCACCTGACCATCTGGGATCATTCTTGTCCTGGAGGGAATAAAAAGATTTCCAGTCTACCAACATAATATCCAATGCAAGTGGAGTGGAATTGAGTGAATATAAGATAAATGGGAAAGAGACATACTAAGGTTTTCTACATCCTCACATTCCAGTATGACATTGGGATTCTGTAGTCTCCAATGTCCGACAAATGTCCGACAATGTCATACTCATGATGGCCAACAAAGTGCTCAACCGCCAGATACCTATCAGAGAGACGCGAGAGATATCCCTCATCCCCCTGGCGCTTGCGGGCTGTTGTAAGCAGCCCCTCAACAACACCATCCATATACATGATATATCTCTTGATCATCATGCGCACTACATCAGGAATGTTTGCACCGTCGTTGGATCATCTCCATGAAGACTTGCCGACGCCAAAGGAACAGACGGAGGTGTTCGTAGCAGAACAACGGGACTTTGATGACGCCGGGCCGTGTTTGCTTGTATCTCCCACAGCCGATGGATAGTAGCGAATGAGGCATATTCGTCGGAGCAGTGCATCATCGGGGCAGTATGCAGGGAAGAGGCGGTCGGTCATTTTGTCCTGTGATGAAATGGATGTGAAAAATATCTAAATGGATTGTTTATATAGCTGTCAAGCTGTCAGGTGATGTTTCCTAAATTGGGTTATCAATTAATGGAAATATAGTTCTTTGAGAGACACTCTATATCAATACTATCCCCCCACCAAGTTGGCACCCACCACCAAGTCGGCACTCTATCAAAAATACAAAATTTTTACTGTTACAATTCACAGATGTTAGTTTATATGTTACATATGTGTCTGCGAAGTTGAACGGATAAAAACAACGCAGTAGTTATTGAGATCTTGAAGTTGACCTTTGTAACGCCTTGGTAACACCATTGTCACTCGCCGAGCATCTGCCGAAGCGGAGATTCAAAAATGACTGCTAGTGTCATTGCGGGCAATGGTGGGCCGTCGAGGACAGCAGGCCTCCACAAGGGACCCAGAATATGAGGCCCGAATGGGGCTTGCTGTCAAAGGCTTCACTGATGGGACTTACAAGACCATTAATGCAGCTGCGACCGCGGCTGTGTCAGAATCAACAGCGGGACCGTCGTTGCTACTACCCCAATTGTTGGCTACAACTCCAACATCCGAGACTCCACGAGTCATTCCGAATCCACCAATCTCTCGTGTGGATTTCCCCTCATTGTCAAGTGCAGCCCACCAGCATGTCATATGTTCACAATCCTTATACTGCACATGTGTCCCATATCGCTCCCTTGATGCCCCACCTTCCATACAACACTTACTCACACATCCATCCTGGAAATAGCTCTTATCATTCTGGGCAGACACCCTTTAATTAGATATGGTACACAAATCACTTATGTCGCTCTCTTAGCTTAATCAACTTCGAGTTGTCCCTGCCACAACGTCGCCGCAACGGTGTCAGACCTACGTGGAGTCTGAACCAAGCGGTGTGACAATCTGTGACAAAACGTGACAAAGCGTGATGCCGACTTGGTGGGGGGGATAGTATCAATGGTAATGATATACATAAAGAAAGAAAAGCCCCTATATCGTTCAGCAGAGAATATTGGATCCTTGTTGTCTTGTTGTACACACAGTGCTGTCCAATCTACTATTAAGATGTTCGACTTCCAAGGAGACTGTAGCACATGTTATGTATAGTCCTGGGGAACGGATTCTATTCTACTCTATTGTCATTGTTGTGTCCATCAAGTGTAGGTGTAAATAGGGTAAATATAAATACATCCATTGCACAGAAAAATTGCCAATCAAAAGTGACATCATTGTCTGTACCCAGTGTATGGACAGTGTGGATGGAAATTTCTGAAAAGTGGATGGCTGGATTGAATGTGTGCTAAACAGAAGTGTGGCTAAAACTGTAGGTAATCATAGAGAAAAGGTGTACGTAAAGGTACCTGTAATGGTAGTAATGTGGGACGAAATTTACGACTGATACCGATACTCATTATTACTACTATCACCTATCTTGTGAGTAAAACGTCTTCAGCCTCTGAAGTTGCTCAACAGGGTCAGGGGCCGCAGGAGGGGCAGATGCACGAGCGGAGTGACCGCTTGCTGGGGTCTGTGTTCCAGATGGGGGATTGGATATGGCTGCAGAAGAGCAGCCATAGCGACGTTTGATCCTTGGAGGCCCAGCAGACGGTTGGCGAGAACTTTGGGATGAGTTGGATGTTGCAGGAGGGACAGACGCAGGAGTGGAGTAACCGCTCACTGGGGTCAGTGCACCAGATGGGGGATTGGATGTGGCTGCAGAAGAGCGGTCATGATGACGCATGAATCGTGAAGGCCCAGCATATGGTTGGCAAGAATTTGGAGATGAGTTGGATGTTCTTTGTTGGTCCAGCACTGCAGTGGCAACAAGCAGAGCAGGGTGGTCCTGTGTATTACGTGCTGGTGTTGTAGCAGAGTTCGGACGAGGTACTCTGGCCCGTCCATCTATACAGCTGTTCACTTTAGGATGTGCACGAGTTGGACAAAGCTCATACCTTGCATCCCTACAGTTGACCGATCTATGACAACTTGGGTTGCTACCTTGCTGTCCATTGCTTGGCCTGACGCATGTGAAGGGTCTGGCGCACCCATCGGTAATACAGGCTCACTCTCCCTCCCTTGGAACCGTGCAGCTGAATCACCACCTACACTGTCATTTGGTGCTTCCACGGGAATAATATCACCACCTCCTGGATCATTCCAGTCAATATTTCAAAAACACAATGGATGCAACAAACCATTATCTGCACCTGGCTGTTCATCACCTTTCTGTACATTCTTCTTTTTTCCTTTCCTGTCCTTGCGCCTGTTCGTCGCTGTGCGTGTATCATTTTGTATGCTATGAGAGGAAGAAAACATAGCTATGGCTTTACTCACGCTTGTCAGTCGCATGCCACCGGAAGAATGTGTTGACAGCGGCATCTGCTATTTTTTTCCAATCGTTGGATGGAACATTCTTACACAGATACTGATAGTGGGCACCTGACCATGCAGAGTCATTGCTGTCCTGGAGCGAATAAAAAGCGTTCCAGTCTACAATGAAGTGTTAGAATAGATGGGAAAGCGACAAAGTGAAAGGGATTCACCAAGGCTTTCTACATCCTGGCACTCCAATATCACATCGGGATTCTGGAGTCTCCAATTCCCAGCAACATCGTACTCATGACGACCAACGAAGTGTTCAACCACCAAATATTGGTCAAAGAGACGCGAGCGATATCTCTTATCTCCCTGGTTCTTGCGAACTGTTGTAAGCAGCCCCTCGACAACACCGTCCATATACATGATATATTTCTTGATTGTTGTGCGCACTGCATCGGGAATGTTGTGCCGTCGCTGGATGATCTCCATAAAGACTTGTTGACGCCAAAGGAACCGACGGAGGTGTTCGTAGTAGAACGAGGGGACTTTGATGACGTTGGGCTTGGTTTGCTTATTCAGCTCCACATTCATGACAATCACACTGAAGAACGGGGAATCGCCCGGGGCCGATGGATAGTAACGAATAAGGCAGACCCTACGCAGTAACGCATCGTCAGGGCAGTATACAGGAAAAAGTCGGTCGGTCATCGTGTTCCTGAGATGAAATGGGGGAACGGGTGATGGTGCAGAATGTGTTGAATTCGAGTGTTTTTATAGCCCATAAGCTATCAGATGACTTTACCCCAATTGGGCTGGCCAGAAATGGCAATGAACGCTATATGGGCGATAGATTAGACTAGCATCATAGATAAATAAATGAATAAGTAAATGTTTCCACTTCCTCGATTATGTCATCAAAGCCAAGTCAGAAAAAAATAGTACGGTACAATGCAATGGGATGAACATAGAGATACGCTTATGGAGCATATTTATTTTCAGATAGTGAATCAGTATATACCATCAGGACATGTTCACATGCGGTTGCAGTACATTTAAAATGCAGTGACTGGTCCTCCTTTGTGCTGTGATCGCCATCAGGTGTACTATAATGTCTAATACATACATCTACATAGATTTGCAACGAGTCTTAATAATAAATAAGTAGTTGTACGTGTGTAAGTCTACGTTTACAAATGGCATGGATCGTGGATACCATCCAGCCATTGGTGAAACCTATATGCGAACGTGTCTGCAAGAATGCCATGGTGCCCATCCGGCATGGCATCAATCCAAAGGCTGGTTGTCATACTTCTCTCCACCTCATTCACAAAGTATGATATCCGCCCATCACGCACCATGATGCCGATATCCAGCCTGCAAAACAGTGCAGACGATGGTATGCAACCCCCACTCTGTCGTTTATCGTTCAGCACTATGACCTTCCAAGCATCAAGTACGAATTTCTCGAACTCTTGCTTTGCATGTTCCCTTTGCTGTATTAACCCGCAATTCGCGTGGGAGAATTCCGCGGGGTCAAGCTTCCTTGATTCATCCTGCATTCTTGTCCTGTTTTTACATCGGTCCGTTTGTCAAATGTCATATTATAATGAAGAACCAGATTTCTTACCGAATCTCCTCAAGTGTCCAGAATGACTTTGCCTGCCTTGCAACCCAATGTCCCTGCATTTGCAAATTCCGGAACGTGTGCACCACTTGGATGATGCTCCCATTGACGAGGAACACTCTCCATTCGCCGATGTCCTGCAGTGTTGGAATATACTCCTGGGAGAGCCATACCTCAGCATCCCCACCATTCTTACCAAGATATTCGATGGTGCGATGTTGTGTGTCGTTTGGAAGTATAACGTGGTGACCGCAATCGCTGTGGGAACGCTTGAGCACTGTTCCATGCGGGAGTTCTGAGATATTGCCTAGGTCCACGGCGACTGTAACTGGATGTAGACCATTTTGGCGATAGGAAGCCATTTGAAGACAGATTGAATCGGGTTCCTTCCAACCGGCCCGTTCTAAGTGCGCCGGTTGGGGCCATATGACGAGGCCATGTGTCTGAAGCAATCTGATATTATCCTCGTATGTCTGCAGGTCTTCCGCGTTCTTCCAGCGGTACATATCAGAGTCCCTATCGTGTACCTCAATGGTGAGAATTTAGGGGATGATAAGATAATCTTACTTGTAGTCAATGGTATAATCGATACCTCCGAGTATACAGTGGTATGATGCTAATTCCAGTGCCACGTTCATGTCACGCACGGTGTCCTTGTATGTGTCCCAGTTCATATATGACACATCCAACAGTGGCACACCAGACTGTGCCTTCACGGTTGACATGCGAACCACGACCCATAGCTACATAGCTATGAGAGAGAGGGCGGTGATGATGCGTAGTATGGCTCACCCATTCGGATACTCTTACACGCACTCGTGGACTCGATTGTAACCCTCCACCATTCTCATCATTCTCTGCTGGCCCTCGCTTCGCAAAGATATGGCGTGGAAATACGTTTTTCAGATGCTCGAAATGCTGACGAGGCATAGATCGATTACAGAACGCAAGGTCTGTTCTTGCTTCCAAAAGGCTGTCGCATCCTCTTGATGGATCGGCGACGTATAGAATCCTATGTGTTTGAATCTCATGATCATCCAAAAGTCCCGCTGCGAGCGAAGGGGGTATATTCGATGTTGTCGTGTTTGTTGAGCTTGATGCTGCAACAGAACGCCCACGTGACGAATGCCCATGCGACTGGCTCCGGATGATCAGATGGGGCGGTCCAACGTGCATCGCATGAACATCTTCCATGTCCACGTCCTCTGGATCGATGGATGGATTGGCGAACGTATGCTCTAGCTCGTCTACAGCAATGTCCAGCTCCCAGGCGATTTCATCCACAGTCATAGCATTTCTTTGGAGGATATGGGGTATGTATTGTCGGAGCTCGTCCGTCGTAGGAGCTCTTGTCGCACGGCCACCGAGCTCGCCAAGTAAGAAACCGGATCCTGGACATTGTGGCGAACATTGTGGGTGCGTATTCACGGATTTTGAGTGTCTTGAACAAGAACCGCCTTCACGACACCAGAGTGGGGTGTGTGTCTTGTTGTTGCAACACTGTCTTAGAGTGCAGGTGTGGACACAACACTCGAACCCTTTCATTCCTTTGCGAGTCGACATGTCTCTGTACATACAAATTTCAGCGGATGATCATGAAAGAGATGGCGGACATATCGACCCTTGAAAATCTACGACTTGGGACCTATGGGCTTCGGGGTGAAGAGAAGCTATATATAATTATGTGTGGGCTTTTATTAATGAATTGTTGTGGACTTTTATCGCCCCATGATGACTCGCCAAGGTCATGTTTGTTTTTATTCGTGCTCGTTATTGTTCGTAATGCTGGGTTCCATTGTTCGTTACAACATTGCACATGTGATGTTAACTTGTTTGTTTTTTTGTTTGTATGCGAGTGTTTACCTGCTTACTATTTACTTCATGTTGTGTCATATCTTCGTTGCATTGGTGCGCCTTTTAGTGTACATGGTTAGTAGTGTTTTCATAATGAGTGGCTGTAAATTGTGTGTTCGTAGCATAGTTCGTAGCGTAGTTCGTAGTCGTTCATAGTGTGTTCGTAGTGTGTTCGTAGTGTGTTCGTAGCACGTTCGTAGCATGTTTGTAGTGTGTTTGTAGCGTGTTCGTAGTCGTTCGTAGTGTGTTCGTCGTGTGTTCGTCGTGTGTTTGTAGTGTGTTCGTAGCATGTTCGTAGTGTGTTCGTAGCATGTTCGTAGTGTGTTCGTAGTGCGCTCGTATTATGTTCTTAATCGGTATGTTAACAACAAATTTGCAACAAATAAGTATAATATGTGTCTAGTATGCTTATAGATAATTTATGGCACGCTCTGCATGGTTTAATACATGTGTGTAGCGTGTGGGTGTGATGCTCTCACTTTGACCTCACCCTTTCCGAGTATGTCTATTGTTCCTGTCACATCATGACACGTGATCACTAGGATATATATATAAGCGACGGCCCACTCCACCTGCTTGCACGCTCCCCGATATTCATCCTCATCCATTTCACATCTGACACATCATGTCTGATCTTCTCTTCCCCTTGTACACTCCCGACGATGCACTATTGCGGCGGATATGCCTCGTTCGATACTACCCCTCCGCTCCCACCGACTCCATGTTCTTCAATCTAGCCGTGATGAACGTGGAGCTCAATGCATCGACGGCCCCCAACATCATCCAAGTTCCCATTTTCTACTATCAACACCTTTGCAGATTTCTCTGGCGCCACCACACTTTCATGGAGCTAGTCCAGCGAAGGTGTGACATCGAAGACACAATGCGCTCGCTTATGAAGAAATACATCATGTACATGGATGGCATCGCAGAGGGGTTGTTGACCACAGTGCGCAAGCGCAAAGGAATTGAGACCTTTCGGTCGCGACTCTTCGACCAATACTTGGCGGTCGAATACTTCGTCGGTCGTCATGAGTACGACATCGTCGGCAATTGGAGGCTGGAGAATCCTAGCGTGATACTGGAATGTCAGGATGTGGAACACCTCGGTAGGTACTCTCCAAATTACCACCACCACCATCATTACTCGTTTTAACTGGTACTCATTGATTATGTGTCTATATTCATTATTTTATAGACTGGGATTCGTTCTATTCACGTCAAGACGAGAATGATCCTATTTGGTCAGGAAAGGTTTATGAGCACAAATCGAAGCAGGTCCCACAACAGGATTGGCCGAACCTGGTAAGCGCCGCCTTGAATACGTTTTTCCAATGGCGCACCGTGGATACACGTAGGTCATATTCCCATGTGTTACTCTACCATCGTTTATAGGCATATGTAGAAACCAAAGGACGAAAAGGAAAACGCCGCGTCAGGAAAGCCACAAAAATGGAAGACAGCCCTGAACCTGCGCGTCCTGTGCCCGTGGGAGCGACCCCTCCTGTACCAGAGGTACAGCCAGATATACAAAATGACCCGCTTCTTCAGGAAATGCTCGCGGATCCTAACTGGCAGAAGGATCCAGATGAACTGGAAGAAATGGCTGCGCTCAATCTTGGAATCCCTGGCACAGCTAGTAGCACCGTTGGATAGGATGGGTTGTTTTAATGGACATCTACATTGTAAAAGACGCTGTTGTACAATAATCAATAGATCAGTGTCAAATTTGGGTGATGAGGGAAATACCTAGTTGAAGCATGAACAGACTATGAGCATGGTGGAAACACACCATGCAACCATTAGAAATGGGACTGGGATATCTCATACAGATATCATTGGTCTGATTCCCTGTTCAATATAGCAAGTTCATACTGTGCTTTTGGAAAGATCTAATTTGTTCACAGGGAGGTTTTCAGTGAGTCAATTATTGCAGGTATGTGGCATGTTCATAGCTCGTAGTGTTTTCCTACATGTTCGTAATGCGCTCGTAATGCATGCATGCATGCATTGGTAGATTCGTAATATATATGTTTGTAGGTGGCCAACAAGTGCTGCATATTGTCATTCTCCTGTTGCACCTACATGTACTTACTCCATGTGCGAATGTTATATATCATATATCTTAGGAGGCTCAACAATTAATTTTCCTCCAGCCATTCGCATCGATGTCACGAGCACGTTATTGAGCACTTGTAAAATCTTCACTGCCCTCCTGCAAATCGTCATATTCGCAGAAAGGTGTGTAATATTATCATAGGCTTACTACTGCGGATATGGGCCATCTCTATCTGCTGCATTTCCGACACATTTCGAACCGAGAAGCAGACATTTTACGTATTATGTACCACAGTGTTCCGTCATTGTTCCATCATTGTCCCTGTCTACAGGCTTCTGGGGATATCGTTTATTTATTTGTAAAATAATACAGGAGGTGCTACCTGTCGCCAGTGGATACCTTGTTTTGGTGATCAGCAAATCTTGGATTGCTCAGAGTCACGTTGCTGAGGCACTGCACTTTTGGTACACTCGACTTTGCAGAGTAGACTTCTACTACTTGAAGGTTTATAAAATGTGATGGCAGAAAGGTATGAGTAGGTTATGAAAAAGAGAAAAGGTAACATAGTCCAAACACTGAAGTCTATTCACGTCTTTCAGTGATTGTACACAGATTATAAAGATAACTCAGTGATTGTGATATGGATCACCTCGCATACTGGCGTCCTCGCATTCAAGGATGGTATGGGGATGTGCTGTCCTTCAATATGCCACATGGTTATACTCATGGCGCCCAACATGGTATTCAGCCGTAAGATAGAGGTCGAAAAGCCGTGATCGAGATGGTCTTGATTCCGTATTTTTTTTTATTGCTGAAAGAAGGAACCCTAGCATGGCATCCATGTACATAATGTACCGCACGAGGAGTGACTCTGGGTCTTGAATAAATGTCACTATAGAATAAGGGGTTGCAATGAGCATGAATTCCAATGAAGATATTTCTCCGCAAAAGAGACTGCAATAATACATGCTCTGTGTAATCCTGGGGAATGGCTATTACAGTTGCAGTATCCAAGGCACCATTATCAATCTGCCTTAAGACCTGCACATTCTGCTGATTGCCCAATTGTGATATCCTTGGTTCGTATTTGATGAGTAGCAGCCTTGCTAGCTGTCCCTCTGCCATGGAACGTATATAGGATAGAGTCGATCAGTCATGGTTGAGTGGCTAATCAGTGAAGGGATGTTTTCATATGGGGTAATACACAATCATTGGTTGTGGAATCACATGCGATAATCGTATGACGTAGTCCCTGCCTTCAATTGAGTGACTCGTCTGATCACGCATGGATGTATTGGATGTATATTATATGTGTGTGTATATTTTTATTAATTAATAGTTTGAAGAATGTCGGAAATTGAGCTGATAGAGATAGCACATACCTTTAGTGAGTCTTACACACCTTTTTTGCAATTATGATGATGATTTATGGGAAGGAAATGATCATTTTTAATGGCGCTCCATCATGCGCTCCACCAATCGATCAGTTCAATGAACTCCATCTTTGGTATCAACGTGAATAAATAAATGACATGGAGGAAACGGAATTATTCAGCTTCTTGATACTTATTTACATTGAGCATAATGGTGATACACGAAGGAGTAGATGTAGATGCAATTGAATGATGATGATGCGCATGACGACTTGTGGCGACCTACGAACCCGGTACGAGCATACTACGAACACACCATGAACACATCACATGTCAATGGGTCGCAGGTTGTTTGAAACGTCAGTGGTCCGAGTGTTCATTCATTATTTGGTCACTATTCCGCCCCCATCGTTGAGAATGTGGTTCAGGCAGTGACGTCACTCCATTGTGTTGTACCATGCAATTTATTTCCGTCTAGATCCTTGATGACATAATCGTGAACGTGAAAACACTATATATATCGCGAATGACACATATAATATGCGATCGTTCACCATTCCCCTCGTCCACATCGCTTGTAGTTCTCTCATCTCCAACCGAAATGGAAATCCACAGACATATCAAGACCACACAATTGAATGGAGAGGACGCCTCGTACGAGGTCTTCATCAGCAAGGCACCTCCAGCGACTGTCACTCTGACCGCATACACGGGTGATGTTTATGTTTTCCTCGGAGACCCAAAAATAGATTCTACGATTCACATTTACAATGGTGACGCATGGGAGCTTTGGGATCTGGAGAAACGCGAGCCCGCTGTGGAAATGCTCGATATGCTGGTCCATCCACAGGCATGCGAGGAGCAAGGTTTGCGCTACGTTCCACAGATCCCGGGTACTGAGCTATCACATGGGGGATTTGTTTCCGACATCGCAAAGATTGCAGACTTGATTTCTGCAAATTGTGGACATTACCCTGTTGCAACACCAGATGAGCGACAGAAGCGATCAGCGGAAGAGGCTCCGGAGTTTCCTCCCCGTCGTAAACGATCCCGTCCGAATACACGCGCCGCCGCGGTCGCATCTACATCGGGGAAAAAAGTATCACGCAAGGTCACAACAATTGAAAAGGATTGTAAGGACACCTTTGTGGAGGGCGGTGGAAAGGGAAAGAGTACCAAAAAAGAGATACTCACGGTGGGTAGTGGAAAGGGGAAGGGGAAACATAAGGAGATGTATGTGGAGAAGGAGACGGAGAAGAAGAAGAAGAAGGAGGAGGAGGAGGAGGAGAAGGAGGAGGAGAAGGAGGAGAAAGAGGAGAAAGAGGAGAAAAAGAAAGAAAAGGAGAAGGAGAAGAGACAGCAGAGAAAAATCGAAAGGGGGTCGTATGTCGACCACGATGACAAACCTGCGGCACCTGGGAGCCTCATGGCAGACAATGAATACGACATCGACCTGAGCACACTCCTTCCCGCCCTCACATGTATGGACATCGACATTGCGCCAGACATGGTGCCTGCAGACATAGTAGGGATCACGGAAGGTATCGCAGCGGAGGATGTCGATGACACGCTGGAAAAGAGTGAGTGTCGATCTGTTCCACCCATCACAACACACATGCGAATTGACATTTCAGAGTATCACCGTTTAATGAACTGGAATGGCCCCTCTGGACAGAAGTTGCGAAGGAGACTGTCATGGTCTGCGCATGACGTCAAGACTTACATGCCATGGACCGGCCAGAGGGTGAGGTATCCTGTGATGCGTGTCAACATGAATAGCTGATGAACAGAGGTTGATAGGATGTCGACGTTGTAAAATTCATGTCAAGGGCTCCACCTGCTACTGTCTATCCGCCATCCTGCATACCAATGGTTGTTGAAATGACATACGACCAAAAGCTCATGGACCGCGATATTGAGATCATGCGAGAAACACTCGCACATGGAACTGCAGTATTGGTGTTGGGATGGGCGCCACACGAGGCCGTTGACTTTAGCATCTCCAGCGTCGCGCAATACAGAGCGCCAATCGATCAAGAGGTTGTCTGGCAAGGTATGCTAAACTCCCGCATAAAATATGCATCGAATGACTTCAGCGTAATGTCCAGATGGAAAGGAAAGACAAAAGCAATTCAAGCTAGCACCCGAGGAACGGGACTATACAGAATACCTCACCTGTGGTACACTTACAGATTTTTTACAGTGTGCGATTGATGGGACATCTTGCTGGAACTGCCCAGATCTTCCGGTGCTCACCCCAGAGTACCCACAATTCATCAGGCGGGTCCAGCTCTCATTTGTGCTGACTTCGCTAACTACGATGTCACATGTTCTTCAGGATGTTGGCAGACGACGTGGCAGCGATGAACGCAACATCCCGGGAATGCTATCTCTCCCAGGATGGAAAATCGTCGAAGGGTGATCTAACAAGCTTTGTAGGCCCACAGATGATGCACTTTGATTCTTGGCGGACGTCCGGCTGGGATGTGATGACACACGGGGGTTTCCTCACATACCCCCACCACGATGCAGGAGGCCTCGTAACATTTTCTTATGTGCGCGCTGGGTCAAAAATATGGGGCTACCTCCATCTTGACGGAGTCGCAGAGGATGACCAGAAAGCCGTCGTTGATGCGTGGGAAAAGTACTATTCGACTCCTATGGCCACGGACACGTATGATAACGGTGTGAAGGTGGGAACCATCCTTCTAGAGCGCGGTGCGGTTCTGTGGGTGTCCATACCTTTCCATGCATTCTCTCGATACCATGGTTCTTAATCCATATTGACAGAATTCAGCCCCCTGGTCTCAACCACATGGCGTTCACTCCCGAGCCTACAATCATGTCTTGTGGTCATTTCCTTTCGTACGACACGATGCATCTCACCGAGTTTGCACTGATGTTCGACCTCGGGAGGGACCGAAATCGTATTCAAAGGTCGGAAGCGACGAATTCCATCCACCCCAGCATATTGCGAAAAGTGTACCGGATGGCAATGATACTTCCGAGATACGTCTACAGCCGTCGTGAGTTTATAAGTGCCATGCCCCTCTATAGTTTGGAATGACTGAATGAGTTGAATTCACAGGATTTTACAGGAGGTCTATTATTGCGATGAGCTCAATTGTTGATATTGATCCAAGCGAAATCGGGGATGAAAATGGTGACACCTACGCTCCTAAAGGTATGGATGCGTTTGATCAAGAGCTCAAAAGCGAGCGCATCCAGGCGAAGAATATATTGGATATTATCCTCCGTGCTTGGAACATTTCCGATGCATATTATGAGATGCGGAAAGGAGACTTCACAAACACAGGGCCACTCGTTAACTTGTTTGATATCGACTTTTCAAGTGTTCTCGATTAGATCCTTCTGCTCTTAGTACTCTATCTCAGGATCAGTTTGCCTTGTAAAGTGTCAGTGTCGTTGATTTCACTTTCCAATTGCAGTTATTCCGTTTATCATGCTATGTACATTTGACTGATTGTTTTATCAAAGGAGATAGAAAATGAATACTTGGGCGTTTAGAACATCAGTCATCATGAATATGTTGCGAACGTGGTTAGGAACATACATTGAATACACTACGAACATACTACGAACACCCTATGAACACACTACGAACATGCTACGAACACACTACGAACATGCTACGAACGTGCTATTAATACACTAGGAATACACTGTGAATACATGGCAAATACACTGAACACATACGGTGAACACACCTCAAACGTGCTATGTATACCTTCACACGTTTGATCGTCCTGCTGATATGCACACCAGATCGTCCATGATGAAATATGTTCTAGGTAATACCAAAGACAATCGACAAGTAGTTTGTATAGTAGTATATATATGTGTAGATATATATCACCCAATGATGCCCGACTCATTTCAGGTCTGATAGAGCCATAGAACTAGGAGAGTGATAAACGGGGTTAGGAAGATATGTCATAACATCACCAGCCGTGATCCTGGTGGCCTGTAGTGTTGATATGTTTGAGATGAATTATCCAGGGATATAACGACAGTATATCGAAAATGTGGAAATTTTTTTTAAATTTAATTTTGAATCTCAATTGTCTCCTTGTACAATTGTGGGGGGGGGGGGGGGGCAAACAATTAAATGGAAATATTAATTATTATGAAGTGC
>JBBPLR010000376.1:0-16339 GCA_038089915.1 Sutorius australiensis | reverse complement strand
GGACGACAGCTGTCAAAAAAGGAAATTAAGGGTTCAATATCAATAAGGGTCCTACCAAAAAGAAAGCAAGAAAAATGCATCGTAAAACGCATTTCAAAACGTGGATGCCTACTAGTGGAATCGTTACATAATATAATTGGGGTACATTGAACCATTGTTAACTTGTCAGCAAGTTGAAAATTACCGTCCGCTTCTCACCACCAGTGAGCACGAACCATACGTTGACCCGACCACCTGATCAAACCTTTCAGCGCAATAACAGAGCATCCCGAGTTCCGGTGCATGTTCACAATGGTACTGGTGTTGGTGTCATCGACGCCGGTATGCAAACGTTGTTCAAATTCAAGTTTTTATCAAGTTCACCCCGTTGAAGTGCTTCCCCTGCAGCAATGACTCCGTGTAGAAAACGTTAGGGTGATGTTATCCAACTTCGTAATTTCTTTGCTGGTGACGTCAAGCTGGACCCAATTCGAGGGTCTCCTAAATATTAATATTTCTCTTGTGGTGTTGCTATTGCTAGTCATTCCGCTCGGCAGGCTCGATGTGTTGACTAGACCCATCCATGTCAGTTTTCAACGTCTCATTATCCGCCGAAGCAAATTCCCAAAGGGAAGTGCGGTAAGTAGATTTTATCTTTGTATATCTTGACCGTGCTCTGCAGGCAAGTTGCAACGATGCGGAAACAGTCCCATCAAGTCACAGCAGTGATGCCAAAGGCGCATGACCTCTAGTTTTCTGCGGTGAGCTCGCTACGTTACACAAGCACCGCCGTCTGGCAAACCCAAGGCCAGTCATAATGCTGTGCTATACAGTGAGTTTGCTAGTACTTTCCCTTTCTTTGACGAAGCTTCGGGGTACGGTACTCAGATATCCCTGAGTGCAGTGGTTTTGATTGATCTTTTCAAATTTCCTTCAGGGGTTTCGTAGGTCTATAGGTTGCCTGGGATATTCTGGATTGGGTGGATTCAATTTTCGGACTCGCCGCACCTCGAACAAGCATTTGTCTTGTCATATTTCTTTTCCAGTTATGGTCAACACTGCTCGTCTTGCCATCTACCATACCATTTGTCGCAATCCCCACTACGCTGGACCTACGTTCACCCTCGAAACACCTGAACGCCACTGGATATCTGTATGTCGCCGTAGCCTATCTTTTTCAGCTTGGCTCGACGCATTTCTTATTGCACCAACTTGTTTCGCGTTCTATGTTCTCTTGCTTCCTTCCGTGTTCCCTGACGTCTCCCCTTCGCCTCCCAAACCATCCAGCAGGTTGCGCGCGTGCGTTTGTGTATGCTCGAATTGCGTGGTCGACGGTGTTGCGTGGCTACACCCTTTCACCTCTTCGGGCACATTAATTGGTTCGACGTCCGTCGTCACCGTCGATTGTGTTCCCTCGATGTCCTTGTCCCCTCGATGTCGACATATGTTCTGTTCGGTTTGTTGGTCAACGTCCGTCATCACCAGTCCACCTCAACTTGTACTCCCTCATGATGTTTTCGATCATTGGACGACTCTGTTTACCCGGGTTTCCGCTAGTCCTCACAGCCAGTCCTACGACACGTCATGACAGACTCATGTCATCTGTTGGATCCACGGGGTCTGCGGTTTGGTCAGCACTGAGTGATTCAGTCCTTTTGTTCTTTCAAAACGGTGTCAAGTGCGCTCGGTGGTCCCGCCGTTGTAGTTTGGTTTCTTTGCCTGTCCTCACCCTCGCATGGGTCTTCCATTGCTTCTTGTCCTCCAATTTGTCCCGCTACCTAGAATGCCCGCTGTATTGCATCTTCCATATGTCCGATCTACTCCTGATCACCTTGCGGCCGTACCAACTTTACCCGCTTATTTGGGGCGTTGGCTCGCCCTGGCTGATGCTGCGAACCCTTGTTCGGTATCGGTATATCAATTACCCGTGGTCGTGCTATTGCGGTGCCTTTTCAAATGGCTTTTCTGAGTTGGTTTTCAGGGATGCATGCATAACAGTCCCTAGTACAGAACTCTTTCTCAGGGTGACTCGTTATAACTTTAGAACGGGCGATAGCATCCTGGTGCCACCAGGTCTGACGAGCATGAGGTGAGTTCGTAACACGTGCGATCAGCGTGCGACTCGCAAAATCCACCCGACATGTCGGATATGTTCCATCTTCCGGGCACATACCGGGAGCCGCCGATTGTATCAACATAGGCCCCCTGATACAAAGGTTTACTGTTAGGATCGGACGTTGGGAGTAGGATTTGCATTCAAGTCACACAAATTGTGATCGCCCGATGGACCCGCGCTTGCGATGTGGCTTGCTCGGGTCTGCACCATTCGCATCAGATAGACAGTGACCATAGCCTCTGCAGGGCGGGTGTGTAGGATGGGAATCTAGGAAGGGTCCGCACAGGCATGTTGCGCTTCTTGCCTATCAACGGCGGAGATAGTATGGCAAACCACCAGCGTCGACAAATGTGCACGCCGAACCTACGCCTAAACCAATGGCGAGGCAGCACATGCTTGTGTAAAAAAATTTTGTGGTTTATATACATGAGGTATATGGGCATGGTGTATGTTGGCATACTTTGCGCCTCTAGGCGATGACAAATTCGATTCGTTAGAGCAGGCTTCTGCCGCGTCGCACCCTTCCCTCTGCGCAGCCCTGATTGCGCCGCAAGATCAGCTGTACGCCGTACACGCCACATCCTGACGACACGTCGGAGTCCTCCGAACGTTGTCGCGGGCGGTCGCGGATTTTTAGAGTTTGATCGGAAGAATTACTCCGCTCTTGTTCAAATCGCAGCCTCCACGATTGCCCAAAAGCATCGAGAGCCTAAAGACGCGGAACAACTATTCAATTGAACAAGGCACTGCGATCTTTTATGGCGTTCCTATTGAGCTAATTCAGGGATCGCGTTGCGAGGGCCAAGGTATTGCAGTGCATGTGCAACTCACAGCAAGCTGGTCGACTGTATTACCTTTTTTTTCATCTGAAATTTTCTTGCTGAGTGCCAAGTACTTGGCCATCTCCTGGGTGCTCGCGTTGGGCACGAGTGCCGCAACCATCAGAGCAATGCAGGAGTTTGACAAAGTCTCTATCGAGGGACTAACAATGGTCGTAAATCGGACGTAATACCAATTACTCGCTTTCGAGATGTGTTACGCAGTGGATCTGCTATGTACGACAACACTATAGTTACACTACGGACAAGTCTATTGCGCATCTAGCTCTTCGGAACAAAAAGGGCATCATTGCAAGAAGCAATGTAGCCCACTGACTTGTCGGCTAAGGATAGCACAACGGACGAACGGACGAGAGTGCATCAGACGCCGTCCCATACAAACGATCGATGGACAAAGAGCCAGAAAGGATGCCTTCTTATATTGCGCGAGTTTGGTTGCTGTGGACTCGGTAGCAGACGCCAGAATCCTCAGACCACCAATGGAGCTTCTTTATTCTGCATGTCACGATCCTCGCCTGTCGGCGCGACACTAGCACCATGCCCATTGCTGGCACTGTGTCCAGAAGTACCTTGAGAAGAACTGGCTGCCCAGTTGATCGAACCAAGCTGAGTCGGACCAGGAATGAGAAATGGAAATGGTCGTGGATGACGGAAAAATAGATAGGGAACTCACCCTACTACTCAAGTCGTACGTGGCGAACAACTCTTGCGCGAGCGAGTCACGACTGAGAAGACTATCCAAGAGCGTCTTCCAAGGAAAAGAAAAACGGAAAACGGGTGATATCAGTGGACCGCATGCTTTCGTTCATGGACAAGGCTTACATTCGTGTATATGCGACCCATGGGAATGGCGAACATTCCATACAGATCCGTGTTCGGGACAACAGAGAAAGATATCAGATCGCCTAATGCGAAGATTGCGGCAAAGAGACCTGTCTGGATCGCTCCGCGAATAAGTCGGTTGAGGACTGTATCTGTCTTTCGGGAACCAGTTCGCGAACGGAGAAAATTGGCGACCAAAACAACTGGTGGTTATTAGCGAATACATTAATGGTATTGTTGGAAACAGGCATACTGGTGATGAACAGGTCCACGACGACCTGTGTGATCAGCCAGGCGATTACGAGGGGTGTAATACGCGGCAGCTCAGCTCTACTAATCAACGATGAGCAGTTTGAGACAGCACCTCAATCAGGAGACAAACGTCGAAATGATCCGAGCCTCCACGGTGCAAGTGGATCCCAGAATGAACGAAACGATTGATAACACGATGACTACGCCATATAGCAACTTGCTGCTGGTGAAACGCCAAATCCTACAGCAGAGCGGGACTTCGCTTGAGGACAACTCTGGGTGAGTTGGTATGTGTGCACTTGCCTGAAACCCAGGTACATCTGCGTGACCAACGCTGTAAGCGCGGTGCAGAGTGGCGTAATTTCGTACGGCCATTCACCCACTTCAAGGCGGTTTTTAGGACAGATTGACGGGGTGACATCATCACTTACATCCAAGAGCTGCTGGATCATCGTAGTTGGTCACGCTGTAGCGCAGTTAATACGAGCAAAGGAAACGATAGACGAGTCACGAACGCATAGATCCACGCCAAATATATGACTCTATAGAAACACTGAGCCTGTTTCCGGGCACTGAATGGATAGTACTCACACGCTAGTGTGGAATGCATCTAACATGAAGAGGAAAAAGACCATAAACCTAAAGTCATTCAACAAGTATACGATTGAGCAATGATGAACCACTAACTTTATGGCTGGCGGATCATTGAATCCTGGAATGGATGAGTTGCAATGGAGCATTCTTTCCTGATCCCACTCACTCGTCTGGTAGTACAGTATGAACTGGTATGTGACGAGGCCACACAAGAAGGTATTAACTTTGTTTGCAGTGGGTCAGTCGGAGTTCCCGAGAAAAATAAATGATGGCGCTCACAGAATATGCCAACAAGGAGTGTACCTAGCAGTCGATCACATCAGTACATTTCATTCCACGAAGCAGGGCTCGTTCCTCACCGATGGACGTGTCATATATGCCCATTTTGAATCCTAGTTGCAAAATTCAATCACGACAGGACGCTGGGCGGACACCTTAGAAGAGGTGGAAGGATGAAGAATTGAACCAGTTGCCCATTGCCATTGGGAAGATATATTCACGACGACCGAGGGACCCTGAGGGCCTTCTCAGCAACCGGATAAGGTGTGGTGGCTTCACTGAAACCAGGATGCCGTTAAACCGATTTCACCCGGCACTGAATTTGCTGTAATATCAAGACCCTCTGGGCATCACATGGACCCATAGATAGGCAGCGAATAACGACACCAAACAGTAAAACAAGTATAATACCACGAGCCAACATAGGAGAGCACAGAACACAAGTGTCATATCTGGAAGTGTGTTGCATGGATTACACATAACATACGATATGTCTCGTGCCCGAAAGGACTCTCGCCATGTATTGCCTGTCCGTGATGAGCGCCATGTCAAGCAGGGTGAAGGGGTGGACGACAGGCAAAGACATGATCCCAGGTGGGCAAGTTGCGACACCACTTTAAACAGGGCCGATATGGAGGTGTCAGGACCATGAATATCCCTCCCAGAACTCGTTATGTATTAGGTGCATAAGCATCAAGTACGTAGCACATAGAAGGCAACTCGCTGGATAGTCGTCCAGCCTTTTTGTGAGGGGCCGCCAATTCCGTTGACGAAGCCACCCACATCGGGAAGGTATAAAAGACATGTTGTGTTTTGCCTCGCTATTAAGATAGCTTATTCGAATGGGTGAGATTGTGAAAAAGGTGTCGATGCTCACTCGTTTGAGGTTCCCATCGTGCTTTAAGTCACGAGCTGTCAGGGGTTCCAAGTAATGCTTGCTACCAGTCGGGTCGCGAGGCCCGGATGAAGGATTGCCCTTGAGCCTGGTTTGCTGAGTGCCATCGAGGACCAAAAAAAAAACAGAAAATCATCTACAAGTTTGCAACATGTCAGTATAAGGTGAGAGAACCATCAAACAATACAGGACTTACCTCAAATGCATTGACGACAATATGCCCCTTGCATACTTACACTCTTTGCACCCTCAGAAGGCAACAACAACCAGAGCGTCTTTGCTACCACCAATGCGCTCTTGTGATTTTGATAAATCTAACGCACTGAACAAATAGAGCATGAGCATGAATTGTGGTACCGAGAGCTGCCAACATAGCCTGCTTCCACATGCGAGCTATTAAGAAATCCTGCTGAGATCCCCAAGCACACGTTGGACATCCCAACAATCCCACGGTGGAACATTGAATAGCCCCTTGATATGCATGTATATTTGTATGGATTCGGCAACGCTCGATCAGCGAATCCCGCATATCAGATTGAAGCTCCGGACTTGCCGCGCAACAAGTGATGGAAATTTTGAAGAGCCGCAGGCTTGCCCACGGAATTGAACCGTCGAAAGGCCCCGTGGGGGGTGACAGTACCTTATTAAAGTAGTCGATTCATGCGGTATGTTCACCATTCCTGTTGCTGCCAATGGCCTGGTAAGCGCTTATCCTCGCAGACCGAAGTTGGCGAGAGTCCTGGATGACCGTGGGACGGGCTGCCCAGGAAATCATCGGTCTAGAGGTATTTCACCAAGTCTTTCTGTGAGGTTACCACTTGGTGACTCGTAGACCATTGGAGAGCTCCGATTGGATTATGTTGGTTGAAAAAATGGCGAAGAAGGGCCCTCCAGCAAGAAAATGACGAATCAGTTCTGAGTGGTTCCTTCGGAACATCACACTGTCCACTGAGGGCCAATTCCTTTGGTACCCTGAGGCTTTCTCATATTCCGAAGCGTCGGACACTATATGATCAACGAGATGCATTGGAATCCCAAACCACCTATCAGCCGTAAGTATATTACGGATACATTGTCACCGAAAACGCACCTCTTCGGCCAGGTGCCGATGAGTACGCCCGCTGAGGTTAGAAGGGAGGCCACGTTTCCAAAATGTAATAGAAAGCATGATGAAGATATGAGATAACGATCCGTGACCGCGAGGTTTTCGTCACCTGAACTCAATGAAAGCAAAAGTTTTTTCTCGTTACTCAAGTTTCACATGGGCATTTTGGTCTCCTACCGTACAGCGGTTCCCAGAGTCATCAGCGACTGCTTGGATATGCAAAGTTGAACCTGACCCGATGACCTAAACCTATATGACAAACCCAGTTTGATTTTGCAATCCTTCGGAAACTTACTTGTATGACCGTGCCTCTCAGCCGCCCGAACGACTAAGAACCCTCGGACCCTGCCACTGGCGACCTTCAGGGGGGTGCTCTCGTAACATGTATTACTAACGCTAGAAACAACAACCCCGCAGAACGGTACAATTCAACATGATCACAAGACGACATGCGAGAAAACAGCAGGAACAACCGGCACATCAACCCCGCTTCCTGAACTCCTTAGCGGCGTGAAGGTATCGTGATGTGTCCAATCGAGACCCTTCGTCCTTACTCCTTCTTTGCCTCGCGTTCCAACTTGCGCAAAGCGCGACGTCGCATATCTTTGTGCAATTTATGGGTATGAGAGATGAATTTGGCTTTCCATCCTACGACGTGGATAACGTAGTCGACCAAAGCGTGGCTCCAGAATGGTGTGAGGGTTCCGGGTCGGTCGGTCAAAACTGCCCCACAAGAGAGGCCAATTTTATTCAATGCAGCGCAAACGTAGGCCGCGGGGGTCGGCACCAATGCCGACGACTTGCGGATCTTGGACATCTTCGAGACCTGAGAATCATACACCATGATGAACATAAAGTAAATAGTCAATCGCGGGGCAGATGCTTACGACAAAGTACGTGTTGAGATGCTGCACGACGATGTTGTGCGCTCGAACTTCCTCGGCGAGCGCGCTCGTAAAGGTCGTTAGGAATGCTTTGGTACCTGAGTAAGTTGCGAGCATGGGGGAAGGGACCTGGCCAGCGAAGGAGCCAATGTTTAGAACCAGTCCGCGCTTTCTACGGCATTCTTTAGAGTCGCTGAATATTCAACGAAAGTGACGACAAACCGCTGTATCATTCCGGGAAGCACCGCCCGCGTGACGCGCACGGTCGCGCCCACGTTGATGTTCACAATGTCATCATTATCTTCCTCCGTCGTCTCGGCGAAATAGGTTGGCATCGCCTGTGATTTACCAACATTATTCACTGTCATTAATATCACCCATTAGCCAAGAGGCAGACATGCAGAAGTGGTGCAAGACCTACCGAGGACACCGACGTCCAAGCCACCGACTACGGATTTAAACGCATTCAGTGCCGTGGAATCATCCTTGGCGAAATCGATCAACTGAATCCGAGTCTCTACTTTGCCTGCAGTTTTCTTTGCTGCAGGGAAAGGTAAGCCATGTATACGCACGTCGAGAGGAGTACATACCAATTTCGTTTGCGACCGCAATCAATGCCGCCTCATTACGCGCGACGAGCAGGATGTTGAATCCAGAAGCTGCCAATTGGACCGCGAACTCCTTCCCAATACCATCGGACGCGCCAGTGACGACTACAGTGACGTTATTATCTTGAACAAAGTGGATCGGAATAAAAGCACCAGACCTGCCCAAGCGCCCTTGCCCGCGCCAAACTTTTTGAGCTGACGAAGCGCGCGTTAGCCTTGCGACGACAGTAAGCTTACAACCGTACGTTTTGTCCGGGTAAAACAAGGGTCTGAGCCAGCACCAGACACGTCTTGAGCAAGAAACGTGCCACAGTAAACGCTCCGAATGAGAAGATGAGACCAGCAGTCCAAGGACACGCGGTGACTATGAACAGTCCAAAATGTTGAAGAGGCACAAGTAAAACGCGTCTCGAGGAAGCATACCTCGTTCAGTAAGCCAGGTATGGAGGCAAGCCGTAGACATCCTGTTTTCGTTTTCTTGCCTTCGACTTTTTGGTGACTCTGGAATGTGTTCGTGTCCGACTGGATGCTCACTAACCGAGTGATCACGTGACTATCGCGATTTAATGCAACCTACATAGTATACAAACATCTAGGGTCACAGTAACTACATACATACAGGACTTTGTGTCAAGGCCTGCTGAGACAAGCGAAGAAAACGAGTCGAGTTCAACAGCTCCGAACGACATGTCGCAAGAACATTAATGTAGCATCAGGCCGGATCCCTCGTGGAAGATCGAAGTACATAGAGGACCAGCCCGAAGAGGCTGGCTCGGCACCGGAATGATCGAGGGGGTAGCGGTGACAAAGAGCGAGCGCCCGTGTATAGGTGGGATTTAAAGAAGGGGGTAGGATGGCCCGGGGGGGCAAAGTAACCGAAGTACCGGCTTCGCAGCTGACTCCTGTATCGAGACTTAGGACTTCAAGCATCCTCGCTTGTTCTCGTAACTGCAAAGACGTACCGTGCCTAAGAAATATGATCCTCTGGATTTCCAGTCGCAATGAGGCGTCATAGATCTCTGTCGAGTGGCTTGAAGCTGTCCGTGCTGCAGCTGCCTGTGTTTAGATACCTGCCTGTCATTGTTCTGCTTTACTGTATCATATTACGGTACTTCTTGGTGTTCACAAAGAAAAGCATCACGATTAGATAGAGTTGGTGTGTGAGAACCTGCGAAGTAGAAGTTGTCATTATTCGCGGCCGCTTTCGGATTACATGTGCAGCCTGGAACACCAGCATCGTCACGACTCACGTCAGCCTGAACTGTTGGTTGGTTCAGGGATTTGATCCAACCCCGTGGATAAACATTTGATGCGGTTCGTGCGGTTCTAGTAGGCGGGAGGCGATGCGCGCGAGCTGTGCAACTCTGCTGCTTTCGAAATGTAGGCCCGATTTGCATCTGGAGAACCTACGCCCATTTGACTCGCCAAGTAGCCATCAGCAGTATGCACCAACTACCCATTCTATTGCGTCGAACATCTTTGGCCAGCCCTGTCTCAAGCGTAAGTTGAATTATTAATACGATAGACTATAATTCCAATAGTACCCCACGATGAGGATTCAAGGGGACGTAGCTTTGCAGTAGGTTTGTCAATCCGGGGTGTGCAATCCCTTTGCTTCCTTGATTACCTTGGTAGAGCGAGAAAATGCCAACAACACATGTCTTGATGGACTAACTTTGTAACGGATGAGACCGACCGCCGACCGCTACGTCAAAGGGTTATGATACCGAGTAACTACCATTCAGTATCCCGGACGGTACATATACTGATTATCCGGAATCAGGACAGGTGCGACTGACATCATGTCTTTTGGATCAACGAAAATGCTGACGGATGTCGAACCAAGGTTGTACTCAGCCAGCACGCTCGAAGAGGCCTTCTTGCATATATGTAAAATCTGAGACATTAGATTCCAAACCACCTCCTTCCGACCGTTCCCTGGAATCAGGTGCCTTGGGACAGGTATCTGAGACAGTCATTCAAAATCAAGTCATTGGCAAATCCTGCCACCTGTCCAGGTTGAGGAGACGGGGAAGCGTTGGCGTCGTTGCTGCCTAGGTCTGCTACAGCACAGGACGTGCCGCATGGATGTGGCGGACGCCAGCCACTCCAGCCGTTCGTCACCATGGCTCGCATGCCTTCAGCATTATTTCTTGTATATATTTATGGAGATTTTTATATTCATTCTTTTTGTGGTGGGCCATTTTTGTTTGACCTGAGAGCCCGTACTGTGAAATTATCACTGGCTGGATCGCCCCGATATGACGCCTAGCCGTACAGCGTTTAACATGGGTGTCCAGCGACATACAATCAAGTCCGAGAACTTCGGAATGTCTCATACCTCGTGGGAGATTTATCTAAGCAGATTTGAATGCGACTCAATATGCCACAGGAAGGCGACGTTGCTAGCCTGCACAGGCCTGTTCTACCACACACACGCACTGCATTACTAGGCGACGAAAAAATTGCAAGCGCGCGTACCAGTGCGGCTGGTAATGGGGTGGAAGCGAGAGGTTCTCATTCACTTGCACCGCAAGCTGCATCCCCGGATCACCATCCTGGCATGTACACCGATCGATGTCTGTGAGGCCTGACCAGTACCCAGGTTTCTGTTCCGCAGAACCCTGGAAGCACACGTGGAAGGCAAGCATTCGGTCACGTTTCGCTTTCGACATGGACATATTGAACACCTTATCGATCAGCGCCGTTTACTTCGTATGTACAACACCACTCAATCAGGCCAGAATTCATTTCCGACGGCAGTGTCTCCGCAGTTCGCAATGATAGAGTGCTTTCTTTATCGAAAATTCTCGTTGGCATCGCCTTTCCTGCCCTGCCCTCAGGCTAAGTTGCTGTAGGCTCGAGTCCTTCGGACCATGTCACGAGTCATCAAAGGTAAGTTAAAAGGGAGTCTCACCAGTCCGCAGGGTCGGGTCAATCACTCCGAACCTCGTACTCTTGAACATCATGATCCTCACGCTCTCTTCCGAAAGCGCCTGGAACACTGTCTTCACAGACCAAGGTGGGCTCCCTGTGTTCAAGAGTCGCACGCCCTTCCGTCTCGGTGTCCGCACGACGACCATCAGCCGACGAAGGGCGTTGGCCTCGGGGGCGGACGACCCCATTGAGGTCATGGGTAGCATTGAGTGGCATTGTTTCGGGTCCTCGATCTTTACGATCGGAGAGACGAAACTGGAATCGAATGTTTTCCTGCCCCGCCATGGATTCTTTGGAAGGTGAGAAATCGCAACATAACTCACGGGCTTGGAATGGATGTCACTCACTCTTTGACATGTTTAGGAAACGCACGTTTGTCGGACCTGATGGGCGTGGTTATCGATGGGATATGTACATGTGGGACGTCGTCGTAGGTTTTCAAGATTCCTCTCAACTAGATCGTGTCATCTCAACTGTGAGTTTCATAGCTTTCCCTCGACGACGGGTCGCGAACCGAGGTCGCACGCTACCATCGAGCGACCTTCGGGATTATAGGCAAGCGAAGAAGTGCGTACTTGGAAATTAACCCACAGGCAGAGCACATGCTGGACCTCGTGGTTCTTACCTTTGTATATGTGGAAAAGTTGAGAATGGACAAGGAGAGGCGACGGCGGGCAGCAATGAGTAGCGGTGGTGGCCCATAGGGAGGAAGCAACTCTGTGTCTGCATTGTGTACGTTTTATGTTCTCGTTCTCGAGTCCCTTTAATATTTTCATGATAACCCCCTAGTAATTACTGTGTATTCTGGATATTGGTTCCGCTGGAGGTCACACGGATTCTGTTGTCAAAATCATCCCCTATCTTGCAGCCGAGGGTCCAGTCTCAACAAGAGATATAGAGTACTAAATGCCAATCGACGATCAACTGATCTTTCACGTCGGATTCCTCTTCCACAATAACATACACTTTTTTCAAGATGTCTGGCTTGCTCATTCGAACAGTTTCACCCCAATACAACTTAGCGATCAACTCCTCCGTCGATCCAAGCGTTGTACTAGTGGCGGGATACACGTCGATGGCACGCCCATTGAGATGACAGACTCGCATCCCGGAGAAAGGGTGTAGAGTGATGTCGCCTGGGCTCCCATTTGGGTCATCGATCCGCATTGTCAAACTCAAGGGAGGGTTGTCAAAATCAGTATCAGTCTTTTGAAGTTTTACTCACTGGAAGTCAGTAGTGCTTCTCGCGGTGCTCCCGCGTGATTGCAGGGTGGACTGTAAGTCATTCACCATGTAAATTGAAGGACACACAGAGGGCTGGCGGTCGTGATTAGTAGGGCTCATTAGAACGCGTGGTTGGAGGTGGAGAAACCTCACGCGAGTGACATTAATCGCGTAGCTCCGAGTGGTTCTGGCAATGAATTAGTCAGCAGCTGCAAGACGAATCGTTGCAGTTGCGGCTATGATGGGCGACGAGACGAGGAAGATCGGAGCTGATTATATACTGGGCTTGCGGTTAGGTGAATTGGGGACTGTTTCATTGTGTTACCATTACTGAATCCTCCCCAGGATTGCACGCGCAACTCAGCAGATTGGTATAGACAGTCTCAGCATCGGGACAAGGTAAGCTAGGCTGATACGCCAATGTAATAACCGCACTATTACCTAAACCTTGCTCACACGTTCTCTAATGTACTGCTATTTTGTCATAGTGAGACTAGCAACGGCAGGGCTTCAATACACATAACGCCGCAACCCCAACAGCAAAACATTGGTCGGGGTCAGCACAGGATACTTCTCCTGCTTTTACTCCAAGTCCTGGTTGCGTCGCACACAGCAATACCACACTCAGAGCTCCGTTATTGTCACAGTTTGTGACCTTCACAGTCCGTGGGCGATGAGCATGCGATATGTATGTGTCAGACGGGTCCGGAGAAGACATAGTAAACGACCGGTACCACAAGAGCTTACTACGACCATGCAAATAACTTGAATCGAGCAGACGACAGGCCGAAGTGTTTCACAACAATCACAATTCTTAGCTTGTGAGGCTCAGGTCTATGGTATGTTCGAAGCAGCTCCCAGTATTCTTTCGTGTACAAACCCCTCGAGGCCGCCCAAATGGCTGGTCAGGAAGAGGCCGTCAGATCCCAGCTCAACAAGAAGACCAGGAAGACGAAGATCCTCAACAGGGTACATGCTCACCAGGGTCTGCGTCTCTTTGTGCACACCATTATCGTTCTTGACTAGCGCTCATGTCACGTTCCTCAGGAGGTACCATGACGGTCGACTGGAAACGGACTAACTTCTGGAAGGAGAGACACCAATCCTGAGCCAAGGCCCAGATTGTCGTCATGCACCACCTTCATGTTGGAAACGAGTGCTTCAGCCAATGTCGGAAGGAGGTGTGCGATGAATCCACCTGTTCACACTCATGATTTGTTGATCCTTTTATTTTACTCTTCCGACAGACTTACATCCCATTGGAAGCCCTCCTGTTGTCTTCCCGGACATGTTCTGGAATACAAGGTTACGTGCCTCCCCCAAAAGTGAACGACCAATCTCTTTGGTGCTATGCTCACCATTTGTGCACCGTCGGTTGTAGATTTACACAGTGAATGGATTACCTGACGGTCATGCGGAACCACTATCCTGTCTGGTGGCTAGACGAACCGGTTATGTTATAGACGACTATAGGACGGGCGCGCGCACGTGGAGGGTCCGGAAAGCTCTACTGCGAAAAGAGTGACGAGGAAAGTGGTGGCAGCGGCATTGGTCAACGTATGACTGCGGCGGCCGCTTACCAACTACCTAATGGTAATCGGGGGACGAAGCATGGAAGAATAAAGATAATCTCTGTCGCGCGATCTCCCGGTGCAAAGGACTTCCAACCCATCCATCTACATCATCCTATCTTCTCCTTTCGACATCTATGTCCAAGGCCCACAGTTCCCATGGCCATGAGGTAGACGGAACAGAGCCGTCGTCCAATATCTACGTTCTAATCCATACCTATTCAATTGTATGAGCAAGAATGGACATCTTCAGCAACGTGATACAATAAACCACTACCTATATTTCTTCCTGGTGAGCCTCACCATAGCATATCAATCCGACGAGAATTAAACATCTTCGTATTCGTCGTCACGAGCCGGAGACCACATGCCACCTGGCTGTCGGAGACCAAACCAGACACGGTTTATGCCCCTGTGAGGACAATACTCATAGCGTTATACCAAAAGCCCGTTCGATTCCTCGGCGCAGCCGCAGACATATCTGCATTGAATCAGCAGTATCAATTTCGATCGCATTACCGTCCCATGCCAGCGTCGTCTCAGCGAACCTTGAAAAGTGACAGGCCAGATACTCGCTTCTCAATGTCTAGTCAATGTCGTCGGTACAGTTCTAAGGAAGCTTCTGGTTATTCTCCTTCGGAATCTCGGTCTTTTAGTTTTATGCTGGCCCACTTGACTCTGCCCCGGAATCAGCAACCCAGTTGCGGCGAGCCTATGAAAGACAAGTGAGGCATTACTAGAATACCCGTGCCGCGTCGATCGTGTGTTTTCACCAGCGACGGGCGAATCGTTGACTCCGACGTCTTTACTGGAGATGAATGTAGCGGGTCCATTCAAAAGGAAGTGCCGTCCTTAGGTATGCTTGAGATCCATCTTTGCGATCGCATTGAGCGACGGTGGTGAGTCCAATACCAAGATGGTTTCGCGGATTGAACTCGTACTAAAGAGTGGCTCCGACTCGACTGTGCTTGTCGCTGGTGCTCAACTTGGACTCTTTGCGACGGTTCTCGTGCGTCAACAAAGGTCGAGGCATGGCTGCGAATTTAGCTGGCCCAGTACAAGTACGCGACGACAAATCTGAGAGATTATGTATGGGGACGATGCGTCGGCATCAGCCGAAAGTGGTGCACGTGCAGGTGGTCGTAGTAGAGTGACCCTCGCGCGACTTATCCAACTTGAGGGGAATGGGTGAGGCCTTGCGCTCATTGCAGCGCACGCTTGCTCTATGGCTCTGATGCAATCTGGACCATCGGCAATGGGTTGCCATCATTCGAGATTTCAGCTGAACTTCAGTGGAGGGAAGAACCGGCCGGGGCTACATTAGGCCGTTCAAAATCGCTATGCACATATATTCATCGGCGTCTCTTGCCTCGTGGAATTCCTGTGTTGAGGGCACTTCTTGTGCACTCCCTTCCTCATGGTCATTGTGTTTCACAAGCAAGACACTACAAGAGGTATACCTGCTGTTCAAGTCACTAGTCGGCTGGGTTGACTGAATATTTGAGCAGGATACGAATCATACGATAGGACTACATCATTTGTCTTTCCCCAATGTCTGAACTCAACGAGCAAGTCGTCCTCTATCGCAATGAACTACAGTCTCACCCCCAAGGTTGTCCCAACGGAGCCCGATTTCTACAAAAGCATCATTCTCTCCACAAGCGGTTCAAGCAAGGAGGAAGGATCGTAGACCTTCTCCTGGAGGAGAATCCTGATCGAGTCAGGTCTCTGAACAACCTTGCGAATGCTCTGTATACCCGTTTTAAGCAGCTCGGAAGGGTGTCTGACCTCGACGAAGCGCTTTCCCTCTACCGCAGCGCTCTCGAACTTTGTCCAGAGGAGCATCCATATCGAGGCTTGTCCCTGAACAACCTTGCGAATGCCCTACACACCCGTTTTAAGCAGCTCGGAAGGGTGTCTGACCTCGACGAAGTACTTTCCCTCCACCGCAGCGCTCTCGAACTTTGCCCAGAGGGACATCCAGATCGAGGCTCTCCCCTGAACAACCTTGCGAATACCCTATCCACCCGTTTTCAGCGGCTCGGAAGGGTGTCTGACCTCGACGAAGCGCTTTCCCTCTACCGCAGCGCTCTCGAACTTTGCCCAGAGGGGCATCCAGATCGAGGCTTGTCCCTGAACAACCTTGCGAATGCCCTACACACCCGTTTTAAGCAGCTCGGAAGGGTGTCTGACCTCGACGAAGTACTTTCCCTCCACCGCAGCGCTCTCGAACT
>JBBPLR010000375.1:0-21098 GCA_038089915.1 Sutorius australiensis | reverse complement strand
AAAACTACGTTGAGTACTCTCGAGCAGGTCAGGTCATTAAGGGCAAGGAGCGCGCAAAGGCACGATCAAAATACCCCGAAGATGGTGAGCCATGTGTCTTGACTGGAGACTCGATGCTGAAACTGCTCGCAGTTTACATCAACAACCATACCTCGGTATGGGGTTCGTGGTACGATGCCTCAAGCGGCACCTGGGGTTATGCATGTTGCCTCTCGAGTGTACATATGTCGTACTGCGCCGGCCAGGCTGGCAAAGAAGCTGCGCGAGCCTCGACGGCCCAAGCTCTTCTTGCTCCATCTTCAAATTCTGCGACCGATTCCTCAGCACAGGAAGTAGTTGCGGAGTCGAAAGAGCGTATAGAGCAAAACTACTCGAAAAAGCGTGTTGGCGAGGGCAACGTCACCCTCGACAAAGAACGATTAGCCAATGCCATGATTGAGGAAAAGAAGCGGAAAGCATGGGGAGGCGATGAGGACCGCTTCAGCAAGAAAAAGAAGGGGATGGAAATTGGGAGCCACGACGTCACGGAAGAGGAGCTGGGTAAGTCTGCATTTGTGTGTACACGAGCCAGTCTGACCGTCATACGTTCGTGCAGAGGCTTACCGGATGAACCGTCGAAATACGGAAGATCCAATGGCCAGTTATGTGGACCATTGAGCTAGCTTGGATCGCATTTGTACATTAGCATCGGTTTTATCGGCATTCGCTACCGAAGCATTATTTGGTACATCTATTTAGTTCCCACCGTACCCGAAATTGTCAAACATGGAAACAATGGATAGTTTGACTTTCTAACGACCTTGGCCCATGTTCTCTACGTCGGCCGCCCTCCTCATTGGGCTGGGCACTCGCATCGCCCTCGACAAGTTCTTTAGCAATGAATCTAACGCTCCGGATACCTTTGGGGACATCCTCCTCCTCGGCCTCGTCCAAGGCGTCGCGCTATACTATACCCTCATGGAATTCCGCGACTTCGCATTCGTGGTCGCATTCGCCATCGCAGCTCGTCTCGCAGTCGAGTTCATGATGCTCCATGACGTGAGCAAGTGCGCAACGACACTCCTTGGCGTCGCTTTCGGCGTTCTCGTCACCGACATCCTCTCACAGCTCATCGAGGACGGCTACATCTACGATTTCAGTTCCCGGGGAGACACGGAGAGCGACTGCGGGGAGTCGATCGTCGAAATAAAGCGTCGAAAGCGCCTTGTCAAGTTTTCATCCAATACCACCAATTATTCCGCCGATCCGCCTCCCAATAGACCTCTTCGTCCCCCTAAACCAGACCCGTCACGCAAATGGCGCACGGAATCGTCCGTGCCCCCGTCAATCATGTCCTCGACCGAGGATCTGGTTGATCCCCATCGGGTCATGGATCCTCTTGAGCGGGAGGTTGCCACACTTCGTGCGCGTGCTTCGCTGGCGGACAGCGAGCGGAGGCGGTTCAAGGAGGAGAAAAAGTGGGCACTCTCTCAGGGAAATCTGGCGCGTGCCAACCAGATGAGTTGGCAGGTGAAGAGGTACACTGCGTTGACGCAGAGCTTTACCAAGGAGGCAGATGCCCGTCTGTTGGAGGGTCAGTCTCCCTGAACCCGATGTCGGCGTGTCATGGATTGCTGACTGGGGATGCAGTTACGGCGATAAAAGTAGCGCAGCAGCAGGCGCAGAACAGCGCACCCCTTCCAACTCTTCAAAGGGCCGAGCGGCTTCAGGCAGAGAGACACACCAACCATGCGCGAGAGTCCACCAGTGGTTCCCGACAAGTTTTGGTCGAACGTGGCACGACGGTCAACGTCGAGACGACTCGACATCGAAGACAAAGTAGTGCTAGTAACCTCAAGTCGGCGTTGCGCGTAGCGCCGCGGCGATGATGGAAAGAGATTGCAACGAACCGACATTGCTCTCTTGGATACTCTTGAAAAGTTGTGTTTGGTACCACCGTTTGGTCATTTCATCGTGATAGTTCGATCCTGTAACATTAGGCATCTACGTGATATCCAGCGTACAAGGAAGTCGTTTGGTATTGGAATTGAAACCACCCTAAGGTTACAAGAGAGTGCAAGAGGTGCTATTATCACAACTTTGTTCTGCATTACTCGGGTAGACCGACGAATACTATGGTGGAGGGGAAGAACATCGAGAGTGAGGCAAGGAAGGAGATACGACGCCAGCGTTGATCATCTGTGCAACTTGTCGTTTGCTTTTCACGGACGTATTGGAGGCGGGCAACGACCCGTTCGTCTTTCCGCTTGTGGTGGGTCGGGGCTTCTTATTGGAGCTCGCAGCCTCGGATGATAGTCGAGGTGCAGCCTCCTTCATCACCATCTTCGCATGGATCTCCTCCAGCTTCGAAGCCTTGACCTTTTTGGGCCAGAACAACGTGACGAACCTGCAGGAAAACTCAGACACCCGACATCGCCACATCGACCGCGTCCACGTACGTCCAAAGATGTCGACGCCACCTTTCGCGGTCCTCTCCGGCGGCCTGCTTGGTCTGCAGTACGAGTTCTATTCGCCGGCCGATGGCGGCAAGCGAGTCCTTCAAGATGGCAACCTTGTCATCTCGCGGCATATCCTCTCCCGAGAGCTTAAGTTGTTTCTGAAAAAAAGTCGACATTCGGAGTAATTATGAGGCCGTAGGACACCCACCAATTGTTTCTTCACTGGTCGTAACTCCTCCTTGGTCGCAACTTCGTCCATGGAGGGGCTGATGACAATGAGTTAGAGATAGACCACCGATTCAACGTCGGTACGCACCATTCGTCGGACGATTCAGAGTCCGTAAATGTAGGGGTAGGTCGCCGTTTGCGTTTCTTGGTGGAGGTATCTTCAACAGACGCGACGGCCTCGCTCTCGGCACGTCTCTTCCGACTGCTGGTGGTAGACGACGACGCCACGACTGTAGGGGGAGGAGTGGCCGAAACCTTTAGCTGTCCTTTGTTCCGCAAGGAACTCTCATACGAACGCAACTTCTCGTCGTGTTCACGCAATATGCCCAAAAGGAAGTCGCCTCGCCGAACGAGGTGTATTGCGTTGGGAATCGGTCGTGTGGAGGAATCTTCGCCCTTTTTGCCTTCCTCAAGGAAAAACTTCCCGTCGAGACCTAGTCGCGAATCTTTGGCCATGGCTTCCCAGTTTCCAAAACCGTAGAGAAAGGCACCGACGAGCAACATGGAGTCCTCTGGAGGGCCCCAGCGACCGGACCAGTTGAGAGTTGGTCTGATGTTTTCGATGGGAATGGACCAGTTGTAGAGCTCCTCTGGTGTCATGTCGCCGAGAATGTTGTTCAAGATGCGGAGGTCACGATGCCGTGAAATGACGGTTTCCGCATTGATGTTGCCAACGTTGCGGTAAGTGACGAGAACCGCCTTGCTTTTCTGGGCGTTCGTTAATGTCTCACCAGCAGCCATGCGGGTCCGTCTTTGCTGGCCGTTCTCCTCGACGGCCTGATGGCAAAGGTCGATGATCTCATCGGCAACATCGATGATCATGGCCTTGTGCTTATCCGCAAGCTTAGACTCGTTGACCTTTAAAATGTTCAATAATAGATCGGGAGCAGAACTGGACACGCACGATGATATCATAACGCTGGCGAATGTCGCCCCACCGCTGAAGGCTGCGGATCAGCACACGGACGTCACGCTCCTTGAGCTCCATCGCTTTCTGGCTTGCAGTCTTGCGCTGAGGTCCGGGGGCCTTGGGTTTCTTCGGGGCCTGAGAAGTGCTGGGCTGGTCAACATCCATGCCCTCGTAAGAGACGGGAGCGTGTGAACGTTTGCGGTCACGCAGCTCCTGAGCAGCCAGCTCATCCGCTTTTCGTTCCTCTTCGCGATCGAACTTTTGCCGTTCCTCCAGGGGAATGATGTCCTCCCAGTTCATGTCATTTTTGACGTCGCTGACAGCTGCAAACTGTGCAAGGAAACTTTCGCCACCCAGCGAAGCTCCACCATCGCCGCCAGCGGCCATGGTTTCATGGTCCTCCGCCCTGTTAAGGATATCGTCGAGGTCCATTTCGTCCAGTTTCTGGTTCTGCTGTGAGTCGTCCTTGTCGAACCTATGACGCTGAGCACACATCGTCAAGACACAGCATTTCCGACACTTACATCTTTTGTGCGCCATATTTGAGGACGGCAGTCAGTTCATCTTTGCTCAGGTTGTCCGGCTTGACGGAATCCTTGACTTTCTCGCCTTTGGAACTGAGATGAGCCTGGGAAGTGTCCATCTGATTGATGACTGATGAAGCGTCATTCATTATGCGAGCGGAGATGAAAGGCTGGAGACCTACTGGCGTACTCCAGGACCATTTTTTTCTTCGCTCGCTCCAACACATCCTCTTCCATCGTGTCCTTGCTCACGAAGCGGTAGACACTAACATGCGACTTTTGACCGATCCTGTGAGCGCGTGCCATTGCTTGGAGATCGTTCTGTGGGTTCCAATCGCTCTGCAAGGGGGTCAGGGTACGCCAACAGCAAGACTTTATATATTGCTTACATCAAAAATGATCACTGTGTTAGCGGTCTCCAGGTTGATGCCAAGACCACCAGCGCGTGTGGACAGCAAGAAAGCAAAGTCGGGCGACCCTGGAGAATTGAAGTGTGCTATCGACCTCTTCCGTGCGTCCGATGCGACCATGCCATCAAGACGTTGGTGTTGGTATCCCCGCAGGTTCATATAGTCGCTCAAAATGTCAAGCATGCGGACCATCTGACTGAAAATGAGAACGCGATGACCGTCCTGCCGCAATCGCGCGAGCAACTTGTCCAATAGCACCATTTTGCCGCTATTCATAACGAGACCCTTGAGGGTCTCCTCGGGGTTGTCGGTACGGTTCTCTGCGCCATCAAAGAGGTATGGATGATTTGCGGCTTTCTTGAGTTCCATGGCGATATTGAGCAAGCTTATGTTATTGTTCCCGTTGGCGCTCTTGACCAAACCTTGAAAGTTCTGTCTCGTCTAGGTCACTAATATGTAGTCTTGACAGGGAGAAAAACCGACTTTCGTGAGGATGTTCTTGTAAAAGTGGGTCTGAAGCGCACTCATCTCCACCCGCAGGATGCGCTCGCTCTTCGTGGGTAGGGAGGTGAGCACATCTCGCTTCAAACGGCGCAACATCAATGACTCTAACTGAGTGTGAAGTTCTTTAATTTTAGCTTCGTGATCAGCATCATTGAGGTCAAATTCGTTCGTGAGCGCGACTGTGGGCTAAGTTAATATATAGCGAGTGGGTAGTCCTGAAGATGGGCGCACACTTCTCCGGCATTAAAAAGTGCATCAGGGACAAGAGCTCTACGATCGAGCGACACCTAAGTGACACGATTGCAGACGTTTGCTTTCGGAACCCGCACCTTTCACGTTATTCTGCAATGGGGTACCCGTGATGAGAAGCTTCGACGCAGCAGAAAACGATCGGAGCGCCTCATACAGCTGACTCTCGGAATTCTTCAGGCGATGCGCCTATGTAACAGCGATCGTTAGCGCACAGTAGCCTGCATTGGTTGTGGACGGACCTCGTCTACGGCCAGTACCTGCCACTTAATGTCCGCCAACTCCTTGGCATCCCTGAGGGTTAGCTCATACGTGGTGAGGAGAACGTTCATCTTCAGTCGTTTGCTCGATTGGCCAAACTCGTAAGTACGGATGACCTCACGCGCAGCCGCCGTTCCGATGTAGGTGATGACGTTCAACTCGGGAGCCCATGTAGCAAACTGGGATTGCCACGCGGTGATGGTCGACAGAGGCACGATGACAAGAAATGGACCATATTGATGCATCTCGTGGAAAAGATAGGAGATGAATGAAACAGTCTGGACAGTCTGAACGGAATCATCAGCGAGATAAAACGAAAGAGGAAATTGTGTTGCACCTTGCCAAGACCCATTTCGTCGGCCAGAATGCCGTTCTCACCCTTGCTCCATAGGTATGCCAGCCAATTCAGACCGGTTAATTGGAAATCTTTGAGCAAACCTCCCGTCGTCGATATGTAATCTGGATCTTTTACTATCTTCTGAAACGTTGGCCGTTGATGACGGGCGTACTGAACACTCTTGTAGGGAAACTTGGCTTCCGCCTCTCTGGCACGATAAGCCTCAATCTGAGCCTTGGCTATCGGACGGATTTCGCTCTCGTCCTCCCACGTACAATGCTCATAGTTGAGACCGGTCCACTTGCAGAAATAGTCTGTTCCGTTGGGTACTTCTGCACTGTCACGATGTGAGACGATGCGCTCGACAGTCTTGTAAGTCTCTAGTTCCTCTTTTTCGCGCTCCTTGTCCAAAAGAAGAGCCTCGGCATCTTCAGTAGAGAGACCCGGCGTGTTGAGTTTGGCTTGATACAGTTTGTACGCCTTGATGTAATTGTCTACGCGTTTCAGACCCTTGAAGCGCTTGAGAAACTCGTATGTTTCGTCCGTGTTGTGGAGATGGGAGAAATTTTTCCACTTGATGTGGTAGCGCTGAAGCTATCTTTTAGAATGACATGTACGAGAGAGTGGATTTGGAAGTACCACGTTGCTGTACCACAAGTCCTCTGGATCATCCTCATGGGATTCGTCTCTGCAATGACTGAGGACGGCTTCGATCTCGTCGTCTTCCTTGGTGAGCGACGGATCGACATAATATGTTTCGACTGCCTCTTCTTCGGAGAGCATTGCCAAGTCCTGATTATCTTCGTAATAATTTGGGATCTTGTTTCCGCGACTGGAGACGCGTATCTCCTCGCCAGATACGCGAGGCTTCTTCTTTTTCTTGGATCGCGCACCATAATCTGAGTCTGAATCTGATGAAGCATGGCGTATGGCTGGTTGAAATGATTGTCGGCGAGTACTAGAACGAGCGTGGGGTTGCACCGACCTTTTGGCCGAGGAACGGACGGGACCGGGGGAGCCTTCTTCTTCTTCTTTCTAGAGGCCTTCTTCTTGCCATACTCGTCATCTGCGTAGGAAGCGTCATCCTCGCCGTCTTCGTCCTCGTCCTCGACATGATCTTCGTAGCCCTGAAAAGGACATGTGGTCAAGAGCAAAGGTCAAATGTGGAGAGACGTACCGAATCTTCCGGGTCCTTTTGGAGAGGTTCGAGAATTAGAGTTGGGGGAGGGAGGAGAGAGAAGACGTACGTAGTGCTTATGGGGATAGGATGACGGACCTGCAACTGGGTTCTCTAATATTGGAGATGCGGTATCGTCGACATACTCTGCGTCACCTTCAGCATCCGCGTCTGGGTCCGCCTCGGCGTCTGCGTCTGCATCTGGGTCTGTATGAGGGAGTGTGGAGGAAGGGTGGTCTACGGGATCGTCGGAGTCAACCTGCATACTGTCGTCGCTGTCATAACCGAGGTTGAGAGCGTCGGGGTTGAGCGCCATGTGACGGAGGGGTGGTGGTGGTGGTTGAGGGGAGAGAGGAGGGGAGGGAAGAGGTCGTCAAGGATGCTGTTGAGGAAAATGTTCACACGCGTGGCCATCGCTACGGACAACGCCGGGCAAGGCCCCATCGTCACCGCTCGTGACGAACTCCGGTTTTGCCGTGCCACTTTCTTTGGACACGAAACTGTTTATTTATTATTTATTATTATTATTATTATTTGCCATGATGCAAGTCAGCCACCAAACCTTTAAAAACTCGTACGGTCATGCGTCGACGATATCATCCCGCTTTACACTATGCTTTCCATCGTCCTCTTGCTTCCATTTATCGTATTGGCACACCCCTTGGTTCGCGTCCACAAGGTTGGTATCTTTGTCTACCTTTTATCACGACCGTACTCACTTGCCATTAGACCGCGCCCATCTCGTGTCTTATCGCCGACGTCAACTACCCGAATCCCCGCGAAACCCTGACCCTACTGGACCGCCATGTCATCGCCCCTCCCATCGGTCTATCCAAGCGCACCTTCGCCGATCTCCTCGTCTGGTGCTACGAACATGATCACTCAACGGTTCTCGCTCGACAGAATCCCAGCTGTCCTGCAACTGGTTCAGCCGACAATGCCTCGGGTTCCCAAACGAGCGGCGCTTCCAATGGTGCGAACTCCGGCAGCAGCGTTTCTGGTACCAATAACGGAGCTGCTTCGTCTGGTTCTGGGTCTACTGGTTCAGCACCATCCGGTGCCGGTGCCCGTCCTGGTCTCGGTGGATCTGGTTCCGGTCAAGGTCAAGGTCAAGGTCAAGGTGCTGGTCTTGGCTCTAATCCCAGGCCTGGCTCGGGTTCCAGCTCTAGCTCTTCTGGTTTCGGGTCTACTGGTTCAGCGTCGTCCGAGCCTGGTCCCGGTTCTGCTCCTGGTTCCGAATCTGGCTCTACCAACTCTGGCTCTACTGGTTCGGCATCATCGGGGTCTATCTCCAGTCCTGGTTCTGGTCCTGCCCCCAATTCTGGTTCTGGTTCTGGTTCGACTGGTTCTCCGTCCACTCCTTCAGCATCATCAGAGTCTGGCTCCAGTTCTGGCTCCGGTGCCGCCCCCGCTTCCGCCGCTGGCTCTACCGGCCCTGGGTTCGTTGCTCCAGCATCATCAGAGTCCGGTTCAGGTTCCGCTCCCGCCTCTGGCTCTACCGGCCCTGGGTTTGTTGCTCCAGCATCATCAGAGTCTGGTTCCAGTTCTGCTCCCGGTTCAGGTTCCGCTCCCGCCTCTGGTTTTACTGGTCCTGGGTCCACTGCTCCAGCATCGTCAGAGTCTGGCTCTAATCCTGGTCCCGGTCCCGATCCCGCCCCCAGTTCTGGCTCTGGCTCTACCGCTTCTCCGTCTACCGCCTCAGCCTCGTCGTCAGAATCTGGCTCCAATCCTGGTCCCGGTTCCGGTCCGGCCCCCGCCTCGGGCTTTGGTTCTACTGGTTCAGCATCGCCAGAGTCTACCCCTGGCTCTGCGCCCGCTTTGATACCGTCGGAGTCTGGCTCCAGCTCTGCGCCCGCTTCTGATTCAGCAACATCCGGTTCTGGCTCTACAGGCACAGGCACCGCCACAGCATCATCTGGAGGTCCTGGCTCGTCGGCTCCTAGTGCATCAGCATCATCAACTTCCAATGGCAGCGCGATCGATTCTCCAAGCGAATTTACTACGACTGCGACTACAGTGCTCTCGATGGCTGCAACTACAACGTCCATGCTCGCAGCCATGACGAATACATCGCCTGCAGACACAACCATATCGTTTATGATCACGTCGTCTGCAACTACATCGTCTACGATTACGCCGTCTGCAACCATGACGTCAACGACCTCGACGGCGACAACCTCTGCTGATTCCACCACTTTGGCCACCACGAGCACCAGTGCATGCCCATCCGGCCAGACGGCGGTAGTTTCTGCCACTCTGACAGTGAGTGGCATAGCATCAGGAGTCATTTGCGTAGCGGCATAAGGAATGATGACGGGGACACGCCAACCTGCTTACTTTTGGTTTGTACATACCACCTTCGTTCTTCTCATGTACATACCCCCTTTTTGTGAATACAACCAAATAACACGTCCATAACACGCCAACACGTGATCCATTGACTTCATACTTGCACCACGATTCGGGACGACTTGCGATGGACACCCACTTTGCCGTTTTGCCTCTAGGTAAGTCTAGGATTATCTCGTAGACAGAGTCTCGACGACCATTTCAAAGATGTGATAGATACCGTAGTGGCTCAACTTCCCAATGAACCACCGTGTTTGCCTCGTTTTCTGCGCCTTCCCCATCCTAGAACAGGTGCGTCGCGCCTGTCACCAAAAATACCCCACCGACCACGTGTGCAGGCATCGCGTCGCTCTTCCTAGCCCATGAGCCCGTTCCCGACGAGAACGAACCTGACCGACAGCAGGTCTCAAAGATACTGGAAGTGCAAGCGGTGGAACCTCCCAACGCGCGTTCTTGGTTCGTCGGCGACGAGGTTATCTCAGGTGTGTCTCACCGGGTTTGGTCGCTCTGGTGCTGACTCGACCCAGATGGAAAGCTGCTCGTCATAACGCCCGTGGACCCATTGTTCCTCTTGATACCTATACTTCGCGCGATCAAACAGGTAGAGCCGTTCGTTTTGTGGGCTGTGCTCGGTGTAACCAACTTGATAGCCTGATGCCGCCAACTTTCGGCCCATAGAAGATATATTTGAAGATGCAGCGAGGCATATAGCGGAGGTATCTACGGCCGAAGACACGTCGGCCTCCGTGGGGGTGGAAGATGTGATGAAGTTCGCTACGCTCGAGTGCACAAGGAAGGCGATGATGCGACTCTGTGATGTAAAAGGCAGGCCCGATGCTTTACACGCAAGCCTTCTCCTCACACAAACCGTCTCAGAGATCACGGCCGAAATAACTGTGTACAGGTATTCATCCGAAAGACTCGCACAAGAGCTGAGAAAGAAGGTGGCAACATTGTCGGCGCCGCGCGTCACGGAGATGTCGAAATGTGTAGTGCGGAGTCTCACCAAGGACGCACTCATGGAAGATAAAAATGAAGACCTGCTGGAGCGTAAGTGTTGAGTTATCCATAAATGGGTTTTCGGCCGAACGCAATGATGTGCAGTGGGAAGGACAAAATTGGCCTGTGAGTTGTTGGGACAGTACCTTCCCCAAGACATTGTGGCGGGACTGCTCGCCTCTTACGAGTACGTCCCTGAGCGACTTTCACGAGCGATACTGACGCCGAAGCGGTAACTAGCCTGACGAAGCTTGACTCGCATGTGAGAACGTTAGCACAGGAGCGATCCTTGCTTGTATCCGAGAGCAATGCCGTCACCAAAAAGTCAAAGGCCGGTCTCGCGACTAGTTCTCAAGGGAGCAAAAAACGGAAAGCAGAAGGCAAGGGGTCACATGGAGTGGAGAAACTCAAAAAAGTTAATGTCGGTGGGATGTCCAAGCTGTCGACCTTTTTCGCAAAGAGGGCCGAATAGCGAATTATCTTGAGTACGAGTAGACACAATTCCAAATTGTTATGAGATAGTTGGTTGATCCAGCTCGACTTTTTCCCTTGTCATGTCCAACGTTCGTACGTTATCAGTCGCACAGAATCCACGAGGCCGGGCCCGCTTCAAGGCGCTGGATTGGCTTGCTGATTAGGCAGGGCATCTGCAATGAATTTGCGGTTAGGTTCGGGTTGCTCAGGATGGCGTGATATCATCCCACAGACATTCCGATCACTCAAAAGGATCCATCATGGAGGGCTAACGATGACATCCCCCAGTTCTACACACTTGCAACGAAATGGCCAACGCTCCTCACGGCGGTCTGCTCAAGGTCCGTTGCCTGTCTATCCTTCGAGCAGGTCATCTTGATCGTTGATCACGCCATGTAGGATCTTCTCTCCAGAGATGCCTCAATTGCTGCCCAGCTCAGGCAGGAGGCAGCGACCCTCAATGATATCATTCTCACCGAGGTACGTGTCTGACCTCGCTGAGAGCACACTCGTTCATATTTTATACAGCGTCAACTCTGTGACCTCGAACTCATCCTCAATGGTGGTTTCAGTCCACTCGAGGGCTTCATGAATGAAAGCGACTATAACGGGTGCGTGTCCCATCAGCTCGCGCTCCGAACGATCTCACCCCGCTCTGCAGCGTCGTGGATACCCTCCGGCTTTCCGACGGGACTCTGTTCCCCATACCCATCACCCTCGATGTTTCGTCCGACGATATCGCTCGTCTCGGCATCTCTCCCGGTGCCCGTTTCGTTCTCCGTGACCCTCGGGATGATGAGGCACTTGCCATTATCACCGTTGACGACGTCTACACCTTTGACCGTGTCAAGGAGGCCATCCAGGTCTTCGGAGCGGACGACCCTGCCCACCCTGCTGTCTCTTATCTGCGCAACCGCGTCAAGGAATACTACGTCGGAGGCAAGGTACAAGCAATACAGGCTCCCTTGCACTTTGACTACGTTCCTCTCAGATGTGAAGCTCTTTCTCTACGTCCCCCAGCTTGTCTAACATGCTTGCTAGTTACCCCCGTCGAGTTGCGCGCTCACTTCAAAAAGCTCTCATGGAGCAAGGTCGTCGCATTCCAGACTCGCAATCCAATGCATCGTGCCCACCGTGAACTTACCGTCCGCGCTGCCCGACAGCGTCAAGCCAACGTCCTCATTCACCCCGTTGTCGGTCTTACCAAGCCTGGTGATGTCGACCACTACACCCGCGTACGCGTCTACGAAGCTATCATGGCCAAGTACCCCAACGGAATGGGCCATCTAGCGCTCTTGCCTCTCGCCATGCGCATGGCCGGCCCTCGTGAAGCAGTCTGGCATGCTCTCATTCGCAAGAACTTTGGTGCGACCCACTTCATCGTCGGACGAGACCATGCTGGACCCGGAAAGAACTCTCACGGAAAGGATTTCTACGGCCCGTACGATGCCCAAGAACTTGTCGAGAAATACAAGGATGAACTCCAGATTGAGATGGTGCCATTCCAACAGATGACCTACCTTCCTTCCACCGACGAATATCAACCTGTCGACGAGGTCCCCGCTGGCGTACAGACCCTCGACATCTCTGGTACTGAGTTGCGCCGACGTCTCAAGACAGGTGCACCGATCCCTGATTGGTTCAGCTACGAGTGAGTACTGCATCGTCGACTGGCAAGCGGAATCTTACATCGTTGGTATAGTGCTGTCGTCAAGAGGTTGCGTGAAAGCTACCCCCCACGCAACAAACAGGGCTTTGTCTTGTTCCTTACTGGCTTGCACAACTCCGGCAAAGACGTCATAGCCAAGGCACTTCAAGTTGCATTGAACGAGCAGGGTGGCAGGAGCGTTTCCCTGTTGCTCGGAGATGCTATCAAAGACGACCTGAAACCCAAGTCGCTCACTCCGGAAGAGCGGCACGAGAACCTGGAACGCATCGCCTTCGTTGCGAGTGAGCTGGCACGGGCTGGTGCTGCCGTCGTCGTTGCCTCAGTGGCTGCCGAGGAGCGTTCGAGGGCGTTCGTCAAGGACACCGTTATATCCAATGCCGGAGCAGGAGGCAACTTTTTCCTTGTCCACGTAGCCACGCCGCTTGAACACTGTGAGAGCACGGACAGACGTGGAGTGTTTGCACAAGCAAGGAACGGCACCATCAAGGGCTTTGCTGGCGTCGATGTCGTGTATGAAGCACCCAAGAAGGCAGACCTCATCGTAGACATCGCAACCCAGAACATCCCATCTATAGTCCACAGTATGTTGTTCACTCTCTCTAAATTGAAAATCCGTGCTGACCGACCTTTGCTTGCAGGCATCATTCTCCTGCTAGAGACAAACTCGTTGATTTAGATCCATGCACACCCATAATAAAAATTGTATCTAGCATTTTCACAACCGATATGAACAGCATGTAAAACGTTCATGAGCTTGCCAACCATGTGAAGTCTGGATATAAATTGTAACCGACCGCGGCATTACATAGTTGATTCCGCTTTGTGTTCGTCCTTTCCTGCTTTCTCACCAAGTTCAGCAATGTTGTCTCTGATCCGACGTGGTCCGCGCTCGTTCGGCCATCTGACGAGTCCTTATCGATTATCAAGCAATGGTCGCCTTGCTTGGAACTTGGCTACCACGCGCACCATGTCGGTCTACCATGGAGAATCCGCTGTTCGTCCGGAACCAGACAAGGTCCTCAGGGACATCGCAGACTACGTCCACAACTATCAGGTCACTTCCGACCTCGCGTTTGAGACTGCACGTCTCTGTCTCATTGACACCATTGGTTGTGGTCTGGAAGGATTGCGCTTCGAAGGATGTTCGAGACTATTGGGACCTGTCGTCGAAGGAACCATCGTGCCCAACGGTAGGTATTACATCCTACTTGGTGTACCGCAAGCTTTGTCTGACCCTCGGTGTAGGAACAAAGGTTCCGGGAACCAACTACCAGCTGGATCCTATTCGTGGTGCCTTCAACATTGGCACGATGATCCGGTACCTGGACTTTAACGACTGTTTCCTCGCTGCAGAGTGTGCGTCCTTCTACCTCGCGCGTCTTTCGTTGTACTGATCGTGCGCTATAGGGGGTCACCCGTCGGACAACCTTGGCGCCATTCTCGCGGTCGCCGACCACCTCGCACGACAAGGTCTTCCGCTGACGGTCCACGACATCCTTGAGAGCATGATCAAAGCGCACGAGATTCAAGGCGGCCTCGCGCTCTTGAACTCGTTCAACCGCGTCGGTCTTGACCACGTCGTGCTTGTCAAGGTGGCCAGCACCGCTGTGGTGTCGAAGCTGCTGTGAGGTCTGCTCTTTTCTCTCGTCCTTCCATGGCTCACTGTGCGTCGTAGTGGACTCTCCCATTCCCAGACCATCGATGCTGTCTCACAGGCATTCGTTGACGGTCAGTCTCTCCGCACGTACCGCCATGCACCCAACACCGGCCCTCGCAAATCTTGGGCGGCTGGGGATGCATGTTCGCGCGCTGTGAATCTCGCCCTCCTCGTCAAAAGGGGCGAACTTGGCCTCCCGTCCGTGCTCACCGCCAAGACCTGGGGCTTCTACGACATCCTGTTTAAGGTGTGCTCTCCCGATCGTCTCCGGTGATCTCGTTCTGATGATATTAATATCGACCAGGGCAAACCGTTCGAGTTCCAGATGCCGTTTGGCTCCTATATCATGGAGAATGTCCTCTTTAAGATCTCTTACCCTGCCGAATTCCACGCTCAGACCGCCGTCGAGGCTGCGCACACTATTCACGCGCAGCTCAAAGCGATGGGTAAATCTTCGGATGACATCAAGAGCGTGCGCATCCGCACGCAGGAGGCTGCTATTCGTATCATCGACAAGCAAGGTCCCTTGGACAACTTTGCCGACCGAGAGTACGTTTCTTCCTTCCTTCCTTCCGATTAACGCGCGATTCTCACTGCGACGATAACGACCGTACCTAGTCACGCCATTAGCTACATGGTTGCTTACCCCCTCGTCTTTGGCGAGCTCACGTCCGAGTCTTACACCGACAAATCCGCGGCCGACCCTCGCATCGATGTGTTGCGTGCCAAGATCTACTGTGTTGAAGACAAGACGTTTTCAGTTAACTACCACGAACCCAACAAGCGTTCCATTGGCAACGCCCTCTTGGTCGAACTGAACGACGGTACTGCGCTGGACGAGGTTGTGGTCGAGTATCCTGTCGGACACAAACGCCGCCGCGAAGAGGGGACGCCTCTCCTGATCGAGAAGTTCAGGCGGCACATCTCCTATCACTATGATGCGGCTCACCAAAAGAAGTGAGTATTTCATGCGCTCGTGTCCGATGACGGACCAACGAATTACGATTTCCTAGGATATTGGACATCGTCTCCGACGCCAACAGCTTGTCAAAGTTTCGTGTGGATCAATTCACTGACTTGTTCGTAAAGCAATGAACGGTTCCCGCATCGGCCTCGTGAAAATTTCTGCGTATACAAGCTTTCAACGAGTGAATCAGCTTGGATGTATTCCATACCGTACAGACAAACAAGTTACAACGCTGCATAAAAACATGATGCTCTGACGACGTGCAAAGAGAAGTTACGTGTGTTTTAACCTACAAGGCCAGGCGTCGGCACTTGTTCGTTCGTAGTGGCGGTCCCCTTGACCTTCCGGTGCCGGTGTTTCTTTCTATGTCCATGCTGGCGCACTTTACTCGATTCGTGATATCCACTGGCCTGCTCTGGAATGTTGTGCTCTTTAGTCGCGGGAAGTCGAACCTTGACCGGAGAAGTGTCGTGGTAGAAAGCCATAGGCGAGATCCCTAAGTTGTTTTCGAATTCAGGCAAATCGGGAATCATGGGCTTTCGTGTAACGTCAGAAAGAGGCACGTCGAGATAGCGAGCCTGGTGTCCCGTTGTTATGTCATGATTGGACGAGATGATATCAGTTGTGATCCGGCTTGGTAGCCCTGGTGGGGATAGGGACGCGGAGAGTTCCAAGAGAGTGGCGCTGTCCTCCTCTGGCACAGATGAGAGACGACGTTGTATGGGATGCATCGAGGCCATCGAGCGTGCACTATATGAAGCTCTTCGGGATAGGGTTTGCGGTGACTCTGGTGAAGGAGGTGTTGGAATAATGGGTGAATGGTAGGCGCCAACAGCGTTTTCATCAACGGAGGGTGACGTGGCCAGGGGGATATTTGATGCCGGAGCTTGTTGTATTGGCGAGAAATTTGCGATCGGAGCCAACGCTTGTAGTTGTTTGATATATTTTGCTAGAGTGCTTGAGGACGAACCTTGCCTGAGGGGCACAACTGAGTCAACATGTGCCAGAATTTGTGGCGTCGAAATACTTGTGTTCGCTTCGAAGTTATTGACATGATCCTGTTCGTTCCGGTCGTAGACGTGGGAAAGATACTGCGAAGGATTAGAACTGCATCGAAATTTTTGCTGTGGGAGAGCGGCCGTATGGTCAACAGAACCAACCAATTCAGGGGAAAACGTTGGACAGTAAGTCAGATACGGAGAGAAATGAGAAGACCATTGAGGGGACGAGGAATTTGGCGGGGTGGGAAGAAAATTCTGTATTTGTAGTTTCTGCTTCTGAAGCGCTTGCCTATACAACTGCTGCTGGCGGTATTGCTGCGCAAGTTCGATTGGTGGTTGTTTCGTAGTGGGGTTGACGGAATCATTTGGACGAGGCTCGACGAAGATACGAGGATACGACTGGGGAAGTCCTGAGGCCAAAGTGGCTGGAATGACAGGCTCGAGTCGCCCTGGGTAGGCATTGTACGAATCCACATCAATGAATGAAGTTCTGAGCACCTGACGGAGGCGAGCAAGTTGCCATTCCAGAATACGGCTGTTATTTGCCGGAAACGCGTCTGCGCCATTCACGAGATTGTCGGGAACTTCAACGCTAGCCGGCATTGGCTGTGTGTCATTCCGCGAGAGCCTGTCAGTGATCTCTTGAGGGGTCTCGACGTCAGGTGGAACCTGGCTCAGCGGACGATGTCTGTCAATGTAGGCTTGTCGCTGCGTACGTGCGGGGCTTTGCTTCGCGTGAACGGTGTGTACGGAGGTCTGCGTCCGGAATGACTTCGGAACTTGTTGACTAACCGGAGTCCGCTTCTTTTGTGAACGTGGCGGAACTTGATTCAGCCCGTGCGGAGGAGCATTTTGAGGGTTGTCGGGGTTGGAAGAGAGAGTCTCGGTGCGAAGCTGATTATAAGGTAGATCGTCCGGACCCAACCCCCAAATCATTTGGGCGACGTTATCCGGCTCCTCAATGATCGTTCCCTCGGCACCGCTAGAGAAACATCATACCTGAGTTGCTCGCGGCGAATACCGTGCAACTCACGATGGGCATCTAGCATATGGCAAAGATAAGGGGCCATGAAGAGCGGGTATGGGGCGCGGAGGAGAGTTTGCCCACGTGATCCAATCTGGAACGGTACAAATCACTCCGATCGGTAAGTGACCATTAATGTATGCGTCTGGATCACCTTCATCTTCCTCGAGAACCGGTTCTGGGGAGTATTTTCGACGCAAAAAGCCGTCTGGAAGTTGGGTACCAGTTGCGATAATGAGAAGAGACTCCGGGGAGGAGGGCGGTGAAGGGGTTTGAGGAACATCAGAAGGTGCGCGCAAGGCGTGAATGCGCTCGCTGTGTCCGCTGTATGATCCAAATGAGTCGCCAGCTGCAACAGACGGCGATTGGAAAAGTTCCACGGATGGTTCCAATGCTGGCCGAACACGATCAGGCATAGACACGACTCGTTTACCGTGACTCTGAGACAGGACCGAAGAAGCATCGTTCCTGCTTTCTGGCATCGAAACGATGCGCCGGCTCACGATTCCCGCAGCCTGATACCGAGCGAGTTTACGTTTGGAAAGCCGGCGAGAAACCAATGGGGCGAGTATCGGGCTAACTGGGCTTGACGGAGCGGGACATGTGCTGTTAGGTCCGGTGGGAGGCGGCGTTGGGATCAAATTATGGTGTCTGGCGGGTACTTCCTGCGCGATTGCATGGCGGATCAACGGTGGTGCGGCGAGAACCACCGCAGGATCAGCATACGGCGAGGGTACAGTTTCTACCTCCGTCTGGATACCTCTGTCGACGTATTCCTTGATGAGACCCATTGGCGAGACGGGGAGGTAGAGAAGAGGAAGACAAGAGAGAGGGGAATGAGTATTTAAGGAAGGTGAGATGGAATATATTCAAAGTCCGCTACTCCGCGATGGCATGCTGCCGATAGTTGCCAGGGTGGTAGCGATCACGTGATTTCGGATACCTAGCATAGGATAAATTTCCGAAATTGGCAAGGCGGTGCGTGATAGGACGTTTCGATTTGGTGACAACGTTAAATCCCACCCACGCTTTCCCCATCGCCGCCGCCGTTGTCGTCGTCGTCGTCTACCGCCCCCCGTCCATGTCATAATCAACAGGGATGATCATTGCCGACGAAGACGACACCCAGAAGATAAAGGACCCGCCCGTCGCTCTTCCTACCGTCCGTTATCCAGACAGAGTAGCGAGTCGTCGTCCTTTCAGTCCCCTGCCCGACTATGAAACCTCCCAGGCGCTGGCCCTCGGCGGTCTCAATGATTCACAGGCCACTCTTTACAAACCCTCACCTGGTCGCCGCCTCTTCGGCTCCCGTCTGTGGAGAGCCACCATTATCTCCTTTGTCGTATACATTTTCCTCACTCTCGCCATTGGCGTCCCTTTCATCGTCCACGTGGGTTCTCATCCTCCCTTCAACCCCCTTTCCTCACCTCCATAGCAGAAAGTAACCGAGAACCAAGTGAAATACCCTTTCAACGCGCTCACTTATGCCATCGGTTGGTCGGGTAAAGCACCTCTCCCGTTCTCTGGCGACGTCAACAATACTACAAGTCCCAACCAATCAGGAACGTATCCTGTCTGTAACAACTTCACGGCTGTCGAGTATCTTGGAGCTACTGCTGTCCCCGTCGTCTTGGCTGCGTACGTTTCTTTGTCGTTTCATTCTACCTTGCACTGACCGAGTTTGGTCGCGACTTTTTGCAGAACCGAAATTGAAGTTTCCCCGACTGGACAATTCAGCTTTGCATCTAACGCCTCCACCACCGATGATTTTAACCTTGTCCAGGGTGCCTTCTACGCCGGCATCAACCCCAACCAGAGCGTTCAAAATGCTGTCCTGTCGGTCACGATGCAAGCTTCTTCTCCAAGTGTTTTCAATCAGACTTTCACCTGTTTCACCATCGCCGAGAATTTCACTGACCTTTCTCTCTATGTTTGTCTTCCGGGTCACACGTCAATTATTCCATCACTCACTCACACCTTCACAGATTCCGGACAACCTTTCCTCGGCCGACACTATCCTATACAACATTACTCTCCTGTTCCCGCAAACCGCAACTCCTTTTCGGGTTGACTCTTTCTCCACGTTACTGCCCATGTTCGATCAGCGGTTCGGCTACTTTGGCGAGAGTGTGAGCTTTGACACGCTCTCTATCGAAGGTCCTATCTCTCGAGTGACCGCGGATGTGAGCGATCCAAGATAGCTAGATAATGAGCACATCTAACACTCCCCATGATAGTTTGTACAAGCCAACAGGTTGTTAGTGGATACATCACTAGAGCAAGTTACAGGGACGTTCCATGCAGAAACTTCTCTCCTCGTTAGCACTGTCATGGCGTTAGTTTGTCCAGCCACTACATCCTGAACCGCACTCACGCCACCGTCATTCCCATTGATAGGCCGATCATCGCTAATATCAGCTTGTACAACGATCCAAATTCTCAATATCCCACTTTCCTCGATCTACACACAGGAAACAGGTGTGTCTTGTCTTCTATCCCGGCTTTTGTATGGCTTTTTACATTGCATTTGCCTAGTACCTTGATCGCGAACATCACCGTTCTAGCGCCCAACAAGAACCCCCCGTTGCGACCCAACTTTATTGCGAATGTTCGCACTTTTTCCGGCCCCTTGTCTGTCAACGTCTCCCATGATCCGGCATCCCCCCCATCGATTATCCAACTACGGGCCGTCAACGACCTTGGTCCCATCGATGTAGTTGTTGACAGCCTTTTCGAGGGAGCATTCCAGATGTCCACGACACAAGCATCTGCAAGTCTTATACAAGGAAATGCAAGCGCGCCAAATCCCTGGGCCCCCGGTCAGCAAAGAACCATGACTGTGGATCTTAACTCAACGGCACGGTCATATGGTTGTATTGGATGGGGAAATGCGATGACGCCATGGACTGCATATCAGGCTGGGGAAATGATAGTCGACTCCACCTTAGCAGACGTGATGCTGTTGTTTCTGGGGTGATTGGTTCTGGGGGCACAAAAATGCGGCAGTCTGGAAAGTTCGATCTATCGGTGCACGACCAACCTATCCGTCCCGTTGCCAGCTGAGGCATCTTGGTCGTGATCTGGTGGTCTGTTCTCGATGCTCCTTTCAGCATGGTACTGGCAAGGGTATTCTACATTCATTGTATGACCGTAAGTTAATAAACGGACGTTGATCGCACTACTTCCATGACTTATGTTCTTGTAACATTCTGTGTCGATGGCTGGGCCTCGTTGTACTTGGCAGCAAATTTAATATCCTTGTGGTTCTTCAACTTTTGTGGGTTATACACCTATGCCATCCTCCCATACTTTACGATGCTTCACTAGCGGTACCACCATTACCTCATCTGTGTCTTCACCCTTCGGTGGTCCTATGTTCCGCCAGCATGGCGCACAGAGCAAACACGGACTTTCGCCTAGCCGAATATCGCCTATAACTGTAAGCACCGCGGGAACTTTGACACAAGCTCTACACATGTCACCAAGTATGGGCATTGCATGCACAGTGAGGGGGTACCCAGATGGTGGATCGAGTGGGTGAGACAACCTGAGGATGGGTTATAAATCGCCCAACGGCGGCGCACAGGGATAGTACGCACCTGATCTGATCGACGACAATAAAGTGTTCGCAGTTTCCTTGATGGAGCATCCAATACGGTTGATTGATCCGGAGGGTAAGTGAAGTGAACGGCGTCTGGCTTAGCGACATGGGTGCCTTGGTGACCTGCCATCGTTTTTCTTCTGGCAGATTGTGCAGATGGGATAGCAGCTTGCTACGCAAAAAACATGATGTGAGGTATAAAAAAAACCCCTTGAGTAGGAATAGGGCATACTCTGCATAGTCGTTGCCAGGCCGTCCGTCCCCATAAACGACACCTTCAACGAGCAACAAACACCCTTCCCCAGCACATGCTGTAACC